>JH814871.1:30060-80641 GCA_000296255.1 Omphalotus olearius VT 653.13
GCCTCGGGGCTTCCACTTTCCTCCGTGAACCTTGCAAAGCCGGCGGGTGTACCTGAGGCTGTGGCCCCCGATAGAATTAGTACTGCAGAAGCAGCGACGCTTCAGTTGGAATTCAAGTATCTGGCTGAACTCACGAAGAATGAGAGTTATTGGTATAAGTCGGAACATGTTATGTCTGTCATCGACAAAGTCAAGCTACCCCATAATCTTGTACCTATTTACATGAGGTAAAGAAAAGAATTTGGCTGCAATTTGGATAATGAACTGAATCTGTGTTGTTCTAGTGCCAGTAAAGGGGATTTCATGAGCTCGGAAATACGTTTAGGATCTCGAGGTGATTCATACTACGAGTACTTGTTGTATGTTGCTCCCAAATTCCCCTTTGATGTCTCCAGGACTTATCTATTGCGTAGAAAACAATATTTGCAGACAGTAAGGTGACGCACTTAGTGGTGATCCGTGTTATTTGTTGAACGTCAAGTAAAATCCAGGCAAGAACTGAGCCAGTATATAGAAAGGTAAGCGGAAAAATTCCATGCGGTGATCGCATATACAACTCATGTACAACAGATGTACACAGATACGATGCAAGGTATTCACGACATGCTAGTGCAGAAGACACCTACCAAACATATGACATACATCGCCGAGCTCATCCCTCGAGGGCGGAAAAAGTACCGTACCAGTTTCCAACGGTTCACGTCTTCTGAGACTCATAATTCACTTTAACTCAGTGAGTATTCCCTCCAACATAAACAAGACCATCTCGTATGTTTTCTAGCCGGATCGCTGATGCTTGGTGCCACGACTGCCGGAGCTCTCACAAGTTCGGTGTCTGTTCCTCCTCGATCTGAACAGCTGTCAGAGCAAGGACACAGGGATTGGAAGACGGGAGTTGATCTGCTGGAGACTTGCATGCATACGCACGAGACGGAAACGTGAGTGGCAACGCTGTGAACTTGATTAATGCTGACCGGGTCTTATTAGTGGTCTCTCTCCGGAAATCGCAATGTTCAAAACGACTGATGATGGCTCGGGTAAAGATTGGTACATCAAGAACTCGCGGTACGTGCCGTGTTGGTTGTAGTGTTCTGTGGTTAAACTTCAACGCGTCATTGTTGCGTACAGTAAAGGCGGGCCATCGTCTTACGACGCTCGGTACATGCTCCGGTGCGTCGTCATTCCCTTCACGAATTGGCCAGTCTAATGACGACACCATGGGTGTGTGTAAGACCTGAAACGGTGGAGTCCCTTTATCTTGCCTGGCGTCTGACTGGCGACATTCGGTATCGAAATTATGCTTGGGGTATTTTCACGTCTATTGAAAAGTACTGTAAACTGCCGGCTGGGGGATACGCCACGGTCCTGGACGTTGATACAGTGCCCGTGAAGCTGGATGACAAGCAGGAAACGTTCTTCTTGGTGAGTGTATGCTAGGCCCATTGTCCGGGATCACTGACCAAAACGAAAATCTTTTATCGTATGTCAAAAGAGCGAGACCTTGAAGTATCTATACCTGATCTTTTCAGATTCTAGCGTGCTGCCATTACAAGGTACGTCTAAGTCTCAAATACACTCGTGTGTTTACCTGACCCGGGGCTTTGTTAGACGTCGTTTTGAATACAGAGGTGAGTTCACCGTTCGTCCTTGACTACATCTGGAGCTAATTAGTTCCTTTTCCCGCACGCCCTACCCAGGCCCATCCTTTGCCCATATTTAAACCTAGCATCAAGTCATCGTTCTCGTAAGTCCATCGGCGGCGGTTGGTCAAAGAGTTTGGGAGGAGGGTATAATAGTACGGCCTTGATGAAACAGATGGGTAATGAGTTGTGGTCGCCGTAGGTGTGAATATCTTCTAGAACCTTATGTATAAATTATCGTGCCTTTACCGTTCGACTAATTAAGTGGATGGTATATGAGAGCTTGGATTATTGCGGTGAATTTAAATTCATGCATACGCGTTTGTATTGTGTATAATCGATTTATATGAAGTTAATGGTATAGGTAACATCGGCTGTACAGGAGCTGAAGCGCTGAAGTTATGACACTGTAAAGCTCGTGAGATGTGAAGAAGACAAAGTGTAGAGACCGTCATGGCGGAGCGCCCTTAACGGGGCCACTTACTGTAGCGTTGCCTTTACAGCGACTACATAGACATTTGCACAACACAACCGCAGTCATAGTTCCGCGGCCCCGCAATGCACGGGGATTCCACGAGGGACATCGAACGCTCCTCCGACTCGTCACAACATATGTACACGAAGTTCGAGCGTTTGCTAATGCCGCTCCATTGAAAACGTGCGAGAGCAACTACTCTTCTCGTTCACCCTATCTTGTGTGTGCCTATGAGATACCGATAAATAGTAATCCGCCACATATTGCCACATAAAGGATAGGCTTGCACGGCTTTTTCATGAGAAAACAGAGGAAGCGTACCATAAGGTATGCATGTACTTATATACGTCGCTCCATGCAATGAGCCCCACCTTGTAGTGGACTTCAGGTCTAGTGCCAGTGGTCGTGCCTGCCAGTGTCAGTACTATATTCAGATAACATTGACAAGGCTTATTGATCTTCTCGGGGATGAGAGAACTAAGGGGACCATGTGCGTTGAGCACAAAACCTTGCATAAACCCGCATGAAACCCGTATAGCAGTGTTAAACGGAGAAGGTCCAGCTTGCCGTACAAGGCTTGAGCGTTGGACAGCAGAATTACACTTATGGCCTCGACTAAAAAAAGGTACATTCACATCGGAACATTGCGATTATATGGAAGGTCTGTGACAATGTAGCAATCAGAATGACTTTGGATCGCAAAGGCAGTACTGTAGACACGTACGGTACTCGCATCCATCATAGTTCAGGGCTCGCGGTTTCCTCTCCTCCATCTCGCGTCAAGAAACGATTATATTATCAACCCTTCGACAGAAAAGGCTGGTCATGGCAAGTGCGGCTTTTCGTTGATTCGAGTCAGGGCCGTGAAAGAAAAAACGACATTGACTTTTGAAAAAGTGACAAACATGGAAGCGAAAGACAGAAAACTTGACAGGTGCCACTGGCACCAATTGGAAAACTGAGCGCTGATATTTAGCGCGCAGCCTCAGACTGCGAATTTCAGGAAAGGCGAAAAAGTAGCTCAGGACATCGTCGTTGTAGTGGCACCACATCAAAAATCAATGTCAATCTAGCTCTACACCGCCTCTTTTGGGCTCTAGTACTCCATCGCCTTCCGTTCCCTCCGCAGCCCTTGTCGTAGCAAAAAAAGACACAGGAGACTCGGAAGCTTGCGACGTTGTTAATTTGAACGCTTGCGTCAGAGCCTCGAATGCGGGTATGCTTGGTTCAGAGCTCGAAATGGAAATGTCTCCGAGAGTGTCCTTGACTTCCCAACCAGGTAATGGCGTATGCCTCGCGTCCTCTACTCGTTTGAAGAATTGAGGGTGCAAAAAGCCAGTTGAGTCTCCTTCGGTGAGGACTACGCCGTTCTCGGATAGGAAAAATTTGATGCCGGACGAGAGGGCTTTTGGGATGTCGATGAAGATTAGGATGTCGCAGGATTTGCGCATACCTGGAAAGGCGGGGTTTTAAGGCGACGCTCAGGATCACGTTGAACGCAAAAACATAATGGTGTATACTTGCCGCTGATAACGTTGTCCCCTGATACACCTTGAGCAAGGTGAACGTGATTCCGTTTCATTTTAGACAAGCCTTGAGACGCTGAATGTCATCGAGTTAGTAGCATCCTCACACTTGACTATCTAGATCCACACATATTGACTGCCAGGCTTTCTTGTTAGTTCCATGGACTGCGATACGAGAAGGGATATCATCGAGAGACAAGATAGGTTTAAGATCAAGTTTAACAGTCTGTTAAGGAGTATAAGTGCTTTCGAGAATAGGATAATTCATTGTCCGCTTAGACGCGCCTTTATTGAATGGCCTTGATTAGCTTTTATCCACCACACAGAATCGGCATCTAATATTAAATCATATCGTTTCTTCGCATCTGCATTGACTATTTCTTGTAGTCGATCCAAGTCTAATGATTGGGACTTGATCTTGGGGTTTTCTAGCTAGTACGGGAGCTTGGTGAGCGTGCTCTTGAGCAAGGATGCATAGAACCCATGAACGTACGAGATCAAGAACTTTCACATAACCATCAGCCCGCATTGGAAGACCTTCACCCCGGGCTCCATGGCGCAGTAGCCATGATAGTGTCTTCGACAGCCTGACTTCAGGAGAATCCTTAGGAAGACCTCGTAATTTCGAGGAAGTATTCTTTGGAGCTTTCGTTTGATCACTGTCTTTTGCATTGCCGTTCCCAGCGTGTTTCCTTGAGCTTTTGGTACGAGAGCCAACAATCGGTTGGAAGCTCGAGGTAACTGAATCGTTCGACATCGGCTCGAGAGTACCGTCCATGAACTGAACAACTTTTCGCAATGTTAGCTATGTAGTGAGTAAAATCAGATTGACAAGCACGGTAGCAGGAGCCGAAAGTGAGTCAAGTGAGCGTGACAAGCTGTGTGACTCAGTGGAAAACCTTACTCATCAAGCCTTTCCGCGCTGACAAAACAACCTGGGCGACGGCTTATAAACGACTACGTTCCCCACTCTCCCCCGTACTACCAACATCTCAAAGCTATGTGAGTCTGTCTTGCTGTTGTTTGGATTCCTCGAGCCGTTTGGAAACGTTTTGCTGCAAATTTGCCAGCTGGATGAGTTGGATTGGTAGTTTGGAGTCTGGATGACCTTTTCGGTGGACTGGCCCAAGGCGACTGAAACTGGGTGTTTTGAAGTGTCTGTTGGACAGTCGGCGGGATATGATGCGTGGATACGGCTCGAAAAAGCCCCAAGTCTAGGACGACATGCTGACTCACTTTTTTGCAGAAAACATGGGTCGTCGTCCCGCTCGTTGCTACCGTTACTGCAAGAACAAACCGTACCCGAAGTCGAGGTACAATCGTGGTGTTCCTGACCCCAAAGTACGCCGTTCAACTACACCTGGTCGGGACATATATAAATTTTCTACGCTTTCCAGATCAGGATTTTCGATCTCGGTCGCAAGCGTGCCTCCGTAGATGAATTCCCCTTCTGCTGCCACTTGGTCTCTGATGAGTACGAGCAACTGTCGAGTGAAGCTCTCGAAGCCGCTCGTATCTGCGCCAACAAATACGTTACCAAGACCTCTGGAAAGGACTCTTTCCATATGAGAGTTCGTGTACACCCTTTCCACGTTATCCGTATCAACAAGATGTTGTCTTGCGCTGGTGCCGATCGGTAAGTACAATCTGAGCACATGTTATCGTTTTATATTGAAATATTGGGATTTATGCAGTCTGCAAACTGGTATGCGTGGTGCCTGGGGTAAACCTTATGGCACTGTTGCCCGTGTCAACATTGGCCAGATTATTCTCTCCATCAGATGTAAGGAGCAGAATGCCCCTGTCATCATGGAGGCTCTCCGTCGTGCACGATACAAGTTCCCTGGACGTCAAAAGATCATTGTTTCTAAGAAGTGGGGATTCACCAATGTCAACAAGGACGAGTACTTGAAGCTGAAGGCAGAGAAGAAGGTTTTGCAGTACGTGTTTTACTCTACATGTTTATCTAGCCTGCAGGCTAACACATCCGTTTCCAGGGACGGTGCCTACGTCCAATTCATTAGACCGAAGGGTCCTCTGGAGCAGAATTTGCGTAACTCCTTGCGTGCTTGATTTCTCTGTTCTGTATACGTAGCTAGCGATTGAATCCTATTGATTTGTTCGCCGGCCAAGATGACCGTCTTTTTCAGATATGTAAGTCGTGCGACTCCGGTTGTTTCGGATTTGCCCTTATATTCACTGGACCGCTCTTTTCTGTGGGTGTTGTCCGGGGGAAAGGGGGCATAGATTAACGTATACGTTTCGTATTCGTACTGGGTTGCCGCTTGAACTGTACTGTATATAGTATGGTTTTGGTCTTCTTTTTCGGCACATCTGTATACATTTTTGGATGACATAATATATAATTCTGCCCATATCGTCCTACTTGGTGTGAACCAGAACTCTCCTTCTTCTTCCTTCATCTCCTTCTTCCTTCTCCCAGTTAATAGCGACAGCGAGTCCGACCACTTCCTAAACTCCTGTCCTCAAACGGTCCGTTGTTTTGCTTTGCGAAGAAATGTCTCAAATCGTTCAATTTTTCTTTCCAGACCACCATGCCCTTCGAGAGGTATCTTGCAGAGGGCGGGTCTTGCCAGGATTATGACTATAATCTAGCATCAGGCTCATCGTCCAGGCCATTGGATACTCTACCCGACTCATCTGCGCACTCTGGTCATGCTCACTCTGTACGGCTGCAGATCCCCCAGTTCATGCAGACAGGAGCCCCAATGCTCGCACCAGGTGGGGGTGCAGAAATTCTGCCTGCTGGTTTTCTCACTGGCGGTGGCTCAAACGGAACCTCAACATGGTTTACGAATAATGGGCTGATGACTGCTTTCCCCCCAGATCCGACCTCGTACGTCTCTCGTTCTCCGTAGCAATGAATGTTCTGTTGATAATGTTCTGCTTGGTTTCAGCTTCTTCGAAGGTTCGTCCAGGACTTGGTCTCCGTCTCCCATATCACAGCACAGTCAAAGTCAAACTCGCCAACCTGAGGACTCTCCTATTGATATGTCTTCCGCTTCGTCCACTTCTTCAAACACCTTTGCACCACCTGCTGGTGCTTCATCCCCGGAGCCGAAGCCATCGTCACCCAACACATTGAGCATGTATATCAACTCTGGGCTCATCAACCCACGGTTCCCTCTAAGCCCCAACCAGCTGAACGCTATCGGAGCGGCTGCTGCAGGCTCCGTGGGCTTGAACGCACCTTCTCCACTGGGTCTTCCCGTTTATTCCGCCTCGGGTTTTGACCTTCTTTCTGTTCTAGCCCGAGTTGCGACTCGGCCAGATCCGAAGGTTGCGTTAGGACCCGTGGACTTGACGTCTTCTTTTCTTGTTGTTGATGTTCGCCGCTACGATCACCCTATTGTTTATTGCTCTCCCACGTTCTGTCGATTGACAGGGTACGAGGAACATGAAGTCCTCGGAAAGAATTGTCGGTTTTTGCAGAGTCCTGATGGGGTACAGCCCAAGGGTGAAACACGCAAGTTTACTTCGCACGAGGCCGTCAAGCATATGAAGAAGTGTCTTGTGGCGGATAAGGAATGCCAGACGAGCATCATTAACTATCGCAAGAGTGGCGAAGCCTTCATTAACCTCGTCACAGTCATTCCTATCAGAGGCGGCGAGATTGGGACGACACATGAGGATGACAAGGTCGTTTATCATGTTGGTTTCCAGGTGGATTTGACGGAGCAACCCAATGTTATATTGGAGAAGCTTAAGGACGGGAGCTACATTGTCAATTATACAGCAAATGATCCCGTCAGCATTAGCCGCCCTTCGACTACGGGCATCAATGGCGGTACTGGCGCCGGCGCCATTCAGTCGTCAATCTCAAGGGATCGGAAAACACACATCATTCCATCCCCGGTAATGTCAAAAGAGCTCAAAAAGATGATGGAGGATCCAAGCTTTGTTGCGCAGCTGAAATTAACAACTAGCACAAATGTAGATGCAACTTCGCCTTCATCTACCACTACATCCAGTGGAATTGTCGCTGCCAGCTCGCTAGACAATCCTTCTGACCTTGTCAATCTCAACGCCACTGCCAACCATGCACTTTCTTTGCTGTTGCTCGAGTACGCCCCTGATTTCATTCATGTCGTTTCCCTCAAAGGTACTTTTCTGTACGTCGCTCCAGCTGTACGCAGAGTCCTTGGCTACGAGCCCACAGAGCTCGTAGGCAAATCACTTTCCGACATCTGCCATCCTGCGGATGTTGTTCCTCTGATGAGGGAGCTCAAAGAGAGCTCTGCTACGGGCTCGACGGCATTAGGCTCTACCATCGGTACTAATGTAAGCGGGGAAGACTATTCTCGTCAGTATTCCCCTGCCAAGCCGAGATCTGTTGACCTACTGTTCCGTGCCCAAAATAAGGCGGGGACCTACGTCTGGGTGGAGTGCCGTGGTCGGCTACATGTTGAGCCTGGAAAAGGCCGCAAAGCGATTCTGCTCAGCGGTAGGGCGAAGGAAATGTCGATGCTTCAGTGGTCGGCTATCGCGTCCGCCGGAGGATTGTCCAAGCCCCGATTAGTGCATCGATTACCTAAGGGAGATAATGACACTCTTCCCGCTGTCGAGGTGTGCACAGAATTCTGGGGAACTCTCACTCGCACTGGAACCCTGCTGGTCGTTGGGTCCGGTGTTAGGGATGTTCTAGGTTGGGACGAGACGCTGTTGGTCGGAAGACAGATATGGGGGTATGTTGCGGATGAGGATGCGAGACGGTGTGTGGGCGAGGAACTGGCTAAAATGGGCTGCGTGATGGGCTCTGCTGATTCTGCGGGATCTCTACCTCGGAAGATTTTTTGCAGGATGTTGAGACCAGATCGCTCTGTTGCTGAAGTGGAGTTGGTCTTATATCCCTCTTCAATCGACATGTCCGTCCTGCGCTCCACACAGACGATCTCGCCTGCCCCCGTCATCTATCAGATCAAGTTGTACAATCCTTTTGCATCTCAAGAGTCCCAAGGGAGTTCTCCGATCACGCATTCGCTGAAGGAGAACGTGTTCAAAGAGCTTGAGACGGGTCGAGGGTCGAGTTGGCAGTACGAGCTTCAGCAGCTCAAGTACGCGAATGAGAGGATGGAAGAAGAGATCAAAGCGCTCGAGGGCGAGCAGGAGTCGCGAGAGGCCTTGTCCAAGCGACAGCAGCCACAATCAGTTAGTCCTGTGGTGACAAGTATAGCAAGCGGCTCGAGTCTTCAAGCCCAATCACCCCTGCTTTTTCAGCATATAAATCATTCACCAACCTCCGTGGCCTCCGGCTCGATACCCTCCTTGAGGGGCTACGATCATCAGGCTCACCAACCCGATATGGGTCATTCCTACCCGGTGTCCAACCATTCATCCCTCACGACGGCAGAACCGACCCCACATTCACACTCACTGTACAGTGCTTCTCCATTCGCACCGCATCAGACATGGTTAGCGGGATCCCCCACCGATCCAATGCTTCACATACCTATCTCTATATCGATGCCTATGCCTTTCTTTCCTCCAATACCGCAGCCAGGCATACGATACAACCAGAGCACAGGTCCAATTCCGTCCCCTTCGTCATCACTCAAAAGACCATGGGATGCTGTCGATCGTAATGGCCCCACATAGAAGATCGTATTCCACGTCTTAGGATCACCATTTGAGCTGGTGGCCATTTTGCTGTCTTTCAACTCGTGTTCGTATAGATAAACACAACTACTGTTTTCGAACTTCCCCACTCACCCGTCATTACCACGACAATCCCTCTACCAAAATTGTAGTTTTGATTATGTGGCTGTTTTCTATCATCATGCTTTCCTCTATCGTTGTCATGCATTTTCTTTTCATCTGTAACTATAATTGTAGGTTTTGTACCGTAGTGTAAATTAAATAATCTACACCAGTCATACGCTCTCGGTACCTCTGTCTTGATTTCGATGGGGACACTATATTACATTCCCCTCTATTTAAACCCCCCTCTTGGACAAATAGCTTCAACGGATAGATCAGTTAAAATATCGCTCGAACAACATCGTATAAAGTGATTATATGAATTCGCATGTACAGCTGAGAATACACAAGGGATAGATTAAAATCTAGCAGAGCTTCGTCTTCACTTCTTCACTCCTCATTTAGACATCGGAATCCTCGTCTAGCAGCCAACTGGCAGTAGTACCAGTAGAACACATGGATGTTGCCTTCCGCAGTCCATACTGTCCACCGCTCGACATTTCGCCAGCTTTCCCATTCGTGGTAATCGTGTTCTTCTTGTCAGCGCCAGCTTGCTGCCTACAGAAATCCGTGTCAGAACATTAGTCGGAATACTAGCAAATTTCGCCACTCACCGCACTCTCCTTCTGGCCTGCTCGAGAGGCGCCAGGGACTCGTCGAGTTTCCACGACGAAGATGAAGAAGCATTGTTAGCGTTCGCGGGTTTAGGTGTAGCATCGCCGTCAATAAATCTCGATTTCGACCGTGACTCGATAAATTCAACGCTAGGTGACCGCCTGCCAACTTGAACGACGGAGTTCTTGACTTTGCCTCTACGTCGACTTTTAACGTTTGAAGCAATTGAAGATACACTCTTTGCATCAGACTCGGAATCAGAACAAATAGCCAGAGCAGCATCTGAATCCGGATCAGTCTTCAACGCTCGATCGTCCTGAGTGGAAGCCGAGAGAACAGGCGCGGAAACTGAAGAATCAAGAAGGGAATTCTTGCTGTTGTATTCATCCATCATGGCATCCAATTCCGCCATACTGCTCAAGCCCATATCATCGTCCACGAGACCTAAATCAGCGAGCACCATGTCATATTGTCCGTCCTGCGCCATTTCTGTGCCGTCAATATCATTCGTACTGACCGACTTGCTGATAGCTTTGGCTTTTGGTTTCGGTCTAATTTTCTCGGAGGCGAAAGGAGTCTGTTCGTCCCCATTCGACTTTGATAGCGGTGCTTTCTCCCCTCTCTCGTTTCTCTTAGGCCTTGACCTTGAATTCTGCCCTTGGAGGAACTCCTCTAGTTTCTCTTCCTCATCGAGTTCTTGTCTCCGCTTTCGGGCCTTCTCCCGCACCATTGTATCAGCGACACTGAGAGTATTCGTTCTACCGGCCTTCCTTTTACCTCGCCCCTTCTGACCACCGTCAAGATCCCCTTGTTCGCCAGTGTCTTCTGGAAACATGGCGACACCGTACTTCGAGCTTTCCCTGAGAACTTGAAGGGCCTCACGGATACCTGAGGGGCCGAATAATGATCTATCCTCCATGATAAGACGTACGGCAACCTCTGGAACTAAGACTCTTTCAATAAATTCTTTGGGGCTAAGAGGTGCCACCAAAACCGGATCAATGGATGCCGGAGGAAAGATCTCGTATAGCGATTGGTGAATAATGATTGAGCCAAGTTCGCCATAGCTGAATGGGAGTGAAAAAAAGAACTTTAATGCAAAGAACTTCCGCTGGACCAGCACCGGGACTTACTATCCAGGCTGAGTCTTTTCAAAGTTCGAGAACTGATTCTTGACATCCGCCGCAGCTTTCGACCCTTTCTCTTTGACTTCTTTCAATACTTCCTCCCAGGACACGCATATATCCCTTGCACGCTTTACCCTCGGCTTCTCTCTGCCTATGTGCCAGTCGTCGTCGTCATCACTCTCATCTTCCCTAGCAATCTCGGAATTCTCAATTAACGCCTTCAAGTCATGCTTCATCTTGAGAATGCGTCCTTCGAGTCTATCCCAATCGATGGACTTTGGCCAGCCTTTCTCCTCTGCCTCTGGAAGAATTTTGCTCTCAAAGCGGTGTCGCTGGCATACCGTGATAAAAACGCCCACAGGAGCTCTTCGGCCCATGGGATTTGTAGGTCGCGGCGCGCGTTTAGACTTTGTAGCTATAGTGGCGAGAAGTTGGCGAAGTAAAGGTGTAGGAGATTTCGGGAGAGGCTGATCGCAGTACGGGCAGAGGGTTTTTGCGTCTACAGAAGGGTTGTAAAAGACTATTGGTATTGAAATGAGTATGATTTCCACAATAAAGGCAATAAACATTCAAGACTCACAGTCGTCATCATCTTCGTCTTCTTCGATAGGGAGGGAGGAAGAGAAAGGAGCTCTGCAAGACAATGAATAAAATAGTAACCGTGGACCTTCAAGCAGACGTACAGATCGTCTACTCTAGACTTTTTTCTTTTCTGGCCACCGAGAGCAGGAGAGGTGAATGATCGCTTTCGAGAAGACGACGCGCTCGAAAAATCTTCTGGACTAGTCGTATTCTTTGAGGAGAAGGGGCTTATCCTCTGGTTGTTTTCCGTGACTTCCTCGATATCGGAATCACTATCGTCCCAATGCAGTGTACCGCTCTCTTTCGAATTCCCTCTTGTTACACCTTTCCCTTTAGTGCGCAAAGAGCCCAGTTTTATCGGTGTGAGAGAATGTAGAGGCGAAATAGTAAAAGTCGAAGCCGCTTTCAGTGGTCTTGGCGTGGACAAGGGCGACATGTGAGGAAAAGTAGAATGTGATTTCAACCTCTTGGTGTTCTCCTCTTCCACTGGAGTGAGCGGAGACGTGTCTGGGTGCAGATTGGAGTGAGCTTTGGTTGGGGGAGACATGGGGAACGCTGAAGGAGCAAGGGATTTCTCTTTCTGCTTTCCTTTATGGTCGTTACGGAGGGGAGAAAGTGAAGGGAATGAAGTCTTTTTGCGAAGTTCCCGAGAAGTCGGCGCTGAGGTGTGGCGCTCATCTGCGGATATATTGTCTGCTGGTGAAGTATTTTCCTTTGAGCAACGCTTCTGGGTAGTCGCGCGCGGCTCGTCTGCGGAAGATCGTATGGGAATTGTTTTGGAGCCACGGATCCGAGTAGTTGAGCGGCGCTCGTCTGCAGATGATTCGCTGTCTGGTATTCGTACCGGGTTCCCCTTCGAACCATGCCGTTGAAGAGTTTTCGCGGTGGTTTTGGTTTTCGAGGGGAGTTTGCTATCGGATTGAGATGAAGAAATACTGGAAGATACTTGAAGTCGAGACGCAGAAGAAAGAACGGATGTAGGCAGGTGTTTGGAGGCTGAAGGGCCAGCGAGTGCAGAGGACAGGTTCTGGGGCTCGATGTCAAAAGGGGAGGCCGAAAGAGATTGAGACTTTGTAGCTGCGCTGCTAGAGTTTTGCTTCGAAGGACTGGAGACCGCAGACTTCTTTGTGAACTTGAGACCTTTCAGGACGTTATTTGGCTTGTAGTTAGGATGATATGCGTGCTCTACCCCGTTATGGACCACCTTCTCCTCTGGTGATACAGGTCTCACATCATCATCTGAGCCTTTGCGAGGGCTGGACAAAAGATCTATTTCGTCGTCCGACTCCTTGTTCTCCTCATCTCCGTCTGAGATATGTGGTACTCGATGAGATATCTTATTGCGCCTGACGCGCTTTTTCTCCGTGTCAGAAGATAAGAAAGGGGTGAATTTGCTTCTCGTAGCTTTGGAAGTGAACCCAGACGTTCCGAAATCGTCTACGAGCTTGCCTTTGGATACGATTCGAGGTTTGGAGGGGAGCCGGAAGGAAGATTCAGAGTGGAGATTGGATCCCGTCCGTTTCATCGTGTTGAACATTCCCTCCATTTTGCCTCAGATGAGGCAGCGATTGCTGCAAGAGACAGCGCAATATGGTCGTCACGGTCTAACCTTTTACGCGCACGAGTCGCGGTGACAGTTCAAAGCACTAGCGCCACAGGCCGACACGTGATCGTCAAGGACACGGGCGCTTCAAAAAATCTATGAGGATTGCAGGAGGATTGTAACCCACAAAGCATAAGGCTTAGCTAGCCTAGCGTTTCAACGTTCGACATTTATACATAGATTATGCGCGCGTGCGAGCATAGTACAGACAGTCCAAGAGTAAGGCTACAGAAAAACGGCGCGGCCAAGAAAAAAAGGAGGAAAGAGTCAATAAACCAGTTCCTCGAGTCTTCGAGTTGTCGAGCCGTGGTCCCTTCCATCTTGACGCTTAAACTTTGCGCTTCTTCTTAGAAGGCTCGGTAGTATCCGAGGGTCCCGATGTCCCGTCCAATTTCTCCAACAAGGCTTGCATCCTCAATGACTTTATCCTCGACGAAAGTCGAACCCTCCATGGCATTCTGCCATGTCCCCCTCAGCCACTGCAGAGGCTTCGGTGGATTTGTTCTTCGAGTCATCTTCCAACTGCCACTCGCCACCAGGGGTAAGTACGAATACGGCGCAGTTCAGCTCTACGCCGGTCCAGCTCCGTCGTTGCAGTCTCGTCGTGCTTGCGTGGGCTCTTCACCAGCTTGCAAATCTCGTCCTCCAGTATAAGTATGACAGCCGGGCGAATGTGGTCGTACTCCATAGCTCGAAAACGGTAGGCAAGACGCAGCACTTCAAACCATATCTCCTCCCAGTATGGGTGTACAGAGTCCAGGATGTACGACTCGAAGCAATCAGGATTGTCGTAAATCCAATGTTTCATAGAGGCCAACGTCGAAGTGTCGCTATCGAACATGTGGTAGACTATAGTACATTGGCAAGGAATTCGTGCTGTGGAGTTTCGTTCTGACCAGTCGATCGCGGTCAAACTCGGGTCGTCGAATACCTCCTCCGCCTCCTCTTGTGAGGCAGATCTAGAGAACGACGTTAAAAAGAGAGGAGAAACGAAGGACCTGCTCGCTGCCAAAGGCGACGAGCAAGCCAGCAAACGGCGAAACTCCAAAAACAAATAAACGTAAACACAAAAGGACTGAATTGCACCCACGCGACTTTCCTGGTATAGTGCTCGCTTCGCTCGCGCAATAATACTCTTACATCCTCTGTTGGTATCATCTCCCTCCCAATGCGATGTTACTAAGAGCTCTCTCTCGAACTAGCAGCAAAACTAGGAATCGGACTCATCACCCGTATCTAATCGTTACCGCCACTAGCAATCGAATTAATCCTTGTCGTACGGCTCAGCTACCTACAGAAATCTTGGATATCATCCTCGAACTACTGCTCTCGGAAATACCACTGGAATCCCCTAAAGCCCGCTTTTCTTCCATCTCCGCCTTCTCTCAAGCATCAGTCAGCTTTCGTCAAATAGCGCTCCGAAATTTCTTGCGGATTCTAAGCCTGATCAGTACATCACATTGGAATGGCCTTTACAAGTTGATCGCAAAGCAGGAGTCCAGGACCGAGGGATACGGTGGTTTTACGCTCATCAAGTCGGTATATGCGCTCTCCTCAAGGCGAAAACTCACCGCTCTGCTAGGACACTTGTTACATCTTCAAAGATTCTAACTCGAGACCCCCTCAAGCTCAGATCCTTGACTAATCTTCAAAAGCTCGGTATAAATTTCGAGACAGAAGGCTTATCTACTCAACACTCCTGCTTGCAACTGCTGTACCCGAACCTGGCTTCCCACAAGCTGACAGTCCTAGTCATGAATTCACTACCTCGAATCGATACCTCCATGCTGAAGCAGATTGCCGAATCTTTCCCTTGCTTAATTTCTCTTACTCTCAGTGTTGTTGAGTGTCTTGATGTGAAGCAGGAGAAATGCCCCTGCTGGTATTGCTTCGATGATCTTTTAGAAACCTGCTATCACTCCCCAATCCCGGATATATTCGGGAATGCCGAGAATCTTGCTGTGAGTGTTAAAAACATCTGGGAGATAGCACTCATCAAGTACTCGTTTTCAGCACGCGTTCGCTTCTGCACTCCAGCCACTGAGCAATTTGACTCGACTTCACCTAGGCATTCTTCTCTCCCCTGAAAACTTGATATACGACCACGCTATGCACGACGACAGATTTCCTGAAGATGGGATATGCAATAGCCCTGCCGAATGCCTCACCTGTGAAATTCAGTTCTACGATGATATTCGCGAGAACGAGCTCCATGCTAGCAAGATTATGGCCGGAAGAGTAAACGCCCTTCAAACGATCAGCTGGGCAACTTATTTCTATCGACCCAAGACGCAAGGTGATACAACTGGGCGTGGCACAATCAAGAAGATGTTGCAAAAACACCGGGCTGGTAATAGTAAACAGAACGTTGTGAAGGACGGAAAAGCGAAATTTTCGGTAACACGGGAGAAATGTCAGATCGTGGTAACAAGGACAGAATAACGGACCACTCGCACGGAATATTCCACAACTTGCTCTCACTTTGACCATTCTGCTATGCATTTGCTTTGCTTTGACCCTTCTATTTCTGAAATGGCCTCGGCCACGGTTTGCTATTCGTATACCCATTTTTCACCGCCAGATGTGTACTATTAATACTATATGGACTGTCAATACGAGATCACCATATTTCACAATGGAAAGCGTTCGATGGCCATTGACTCATGGACAATAGCCAAACGAAATAGGAGACTGGCCACAAGCCGCTAAGGACAGGGGGTGGCCCAAGTACTTGAGGCTCTATGAGCCAGACTATATAACCGAGCGATGGTGGTTGGCGTTTGAGACCAATCCTCACTGGTGAGTGAACCTTCTCTTAGGCTTTGGTGTATATCTCTCTTCGTCATCTCGACCCACGAACCAGCAACCATGACTCTTTCCAAGAGGACTGCCGAGTTCGTTCATCTCTTCGAATTATTCGACAAGCTCGCGTCTCGTCGCAGTGATCATGCCACCAACACCGACGGAGAGTCATCTGCCCCTGCCGTCGTAAACACCCACGCTCTCAGTATCCCGATGGATCTGGAGCCGATATTTCAGAACCTCGCTAACATCGTGGGCTCGCGAACTTCCTCACAAGATATCTCGCGCTCTCGTGGTCGCACAATCAGACCAAATCACAGCGTGCCACCAAGCGATGCAGACTCTATCTCTGATAGAGAGTCGACATTCAAGTTTCCGATGAGAAGCAAAAACTACAGGTTCACGTTCAAGATGATGTTGCACAAGTTATACGGGGCTGAAGACTGGGGGAAGAAGGTCAAGGATATTCTGGAGAAGTCTCAGAGCGAGTTTAAATCTTTGGCGGAGAGGGAAGAAGAGCAAAAGAAGGGAGAGTGCGATGCAAAGAGAGATGTTAAAAACCGGTCAGCACAGCTTCAGCTGGATGTGGAGTTTGGGAAGATTACCCCACCGCGCAGGGCTGGTCGCCTTCGTAGCCATACAGTGACCGCTGCAGGGGGAGGGGGCAAGGGCAAGGCCGGACTTTATTCCGATATCAGGACGCCGTCAACAAAAGAGAAACACGACGACGATGATGTGCGGGTGGTGAAAAAGCGATGTATCGGGAGAAGAAAGTCAATGAGTGGTTTGAACGCGGGAGAGAACGCCGTTTGGTTTTATGAGGCTGCTGTAGCTTCAAGTGAGCGCAACGCCCGCGCGAGCCCCTTCACTAAACCCACCACGCCCACTAAATCCAGTATACGGTATGGCGCTGTACAGGCAGCGCGAAGCAAGAAGATTGCTCCGCGACGGCGAGTAAGCTCCGCCGCAGTGACAAGTCCTGGATCGACGCTGAACGTGGACACGAGGACTATGAGAAGGCGAAGGGCGGTGAGCGTTGCGACGCGCGGGAATGTGCGAAACACTGCAGCGATGGTGTAATCTTGTTACAAAGTTTTTCTGCATTTTAGGATACATTTTTCCGGACTTGATATTGTCCCGTAATTCAGAAGTATGTTCGGATCTGTAAAAATCATTTATTAATGTTCACATTCTCAAAACCTGATCTCAGTAAAAATCATACCGCATTGACAGACAGACATCAGACTCCAGACACCCTTCTTAAAGGTCAAAAGTTGTACGTTGGGAAAGAGAATGAAGAACAATGTGGTGCTAAGCAAGTCGTCCAGATCTGCAAGCGAGCTGATGTTCTGCATGTTCCCGCCACCTTCTATGAAGACGAACAGCTGAATCATTAATGACAGCACCCATGCCGATATGTCAGCATCACCTAACGCGGTGACTGGCTTGAAGAGCTGACAATGGTGAGACAAGAGAGCGCGAATCGGGCAACGCTACTTTATATGAAGACGCGTATGGCCTGGAATTTTCGGCGATCCGCGAAGAGAAGATAGATACTGAGCAGAAAAAGAGGACCCTATTCCGGCCGTAGAGGATGCACATCATGAATCATCACAGTTTGAATTCCATCGAGACCAGCCTAACCGGAAAGAGGAGGAAACCAGTGGAGGTGATAGGCACCGATACCCCGGAAATTAAAACATAAATAACAAGTCCAGCGGGGCTGTCGTCAATCATATGAAAGAATGGGATCCTGACGCGTAACTCCACACGAAGCATCTCCCGCCAAACGCATAGAATATACGATTTGAATGCGGGTGAGAATCAATGATGTCTCAGGCGCAACCGTATGGCGTTTTTCGACGCACGAGAATGGGGATCGAGGTACGCATCGTAAAATCCGGCGATAAATTCTTCCGCCTTGAAACCAAACCGATTATACAGCAGCTGGAAAAGTCAACACTGTAAGCGGCAAAATTGAATAGCAGGAACGACCATCTTACCATCGCAGGATTGTTGGCCGAAACATGCAGAGTAATATCCTTTCCAGGGTTTAACGTTATGAGATGATAGAGCATGAATCTGACGGAGAGACCGCGGCGTTTTAGACATATCGCTGGAGCATATCATGAGCGGCACATACGTGGCAATTCGGGAGTTATCCCAACCGCTGCGAACAGCGAGGTATGTGATGTAAGTTTCTCTCGGCGAGCTCAAGATAGCTACACCAACTACCAATTTCTTATAGGAGGCAATAACGGTGCATTGTTCTGGGGAATACTCGAGGGAATCGCTAACTGAATTGTGATAAGCTTCTACAACAAGTGGAATGATACGTTCAAATGAACTAACCATTGATTCCAGTCCAAAATGACCTGCCAAGGATGTCATGAATTTGATCTAATTGTTCAGGTTGAAGGCTAGTGTATGTTATGGGTGCAAAAATTTCCATAGGCTGATCTCGATTCGGGCTGCGGAGGAAAAAAAGACGGGTTATTTTCAACCTGAGAAACGGAGAGTATTCGTACTGCAAGACAGCATGATGCTCCCGAATGTCACTCATAAGCCTCATCCACGGAGTTTCAGTTTCCCAATCTACAGCGATTAAACCAGGAATCTCCGCGGGTCGACTGCCGTGAAGACGGGAAAGAAACGAGTTCTCATATGGTGTGTTACAAATACGGACAAGAGCATCGAGAGTTTCGGTATCTGGAGGAGGGTTCGAAGATGATTGAATGACGTCCTGTAAAACACCAGACGAGGTTTGTATCTTCCCGCCACGTTGAAACACCTTCCATCGTTCCTGTGATTTCACGGTCGGTTCGGAATGCAAACAAGGTGTGTGAATGACGCACGCGCTCTAGTTTCAACTTTCGGGCAGCGATGGCTTCCGGAACGCTGAGAAAGCGTGAATCCAAAGAGACAGAATCAATAACGGAAATGATTTCTGAACGAGTCAAAGACCGCAGTAATTTACCCTACAGACAGATGGAAATCAGGTGAGAATGAATCTGGAATGAATTCGTTCAATGTTGCCACACGCACAGAGTCATCTTTTTCGGCACTTTTGGCAAGCAATAAATTTCTGGTTTGGAGATAATTTGGCAATAACTTGTCAACAAAGTTCTCGAAAGACACATCCGATTGGAGGAAATCTTCATCGCCCAATTCTTCCACCTCTTCCAGCAGTGCTTGAAACGAAACATGAGGTACAGGGTCTTCAGCCAAAGGCCTTTGATAACTTTTCCTCCTCCGTTTAGTCTTGGAAGTCTTATGAACTCGAGACTAAAGAGAAAACACGCATGTCAGAACCATCACAAGTGTTGCAGGACAGAAGTTCGTACCCCTCGAGACTTGGTGGGCTCTATGTATTCATCGGATTCGAAAGAGTCATCCGAGGGCATATTTCTCGAAAATATCTTCAAGCTTCGAGAACGAAATTCTAGCGCTCAAACATGAATTATTTACGCGGTAGTAGAAGGGAGACGGCGGTGCAGGGGCAAGTTGTAAGTTAATTTTTGTGTCCCGGTCTCGCGGGCCGAATCTTGACTCAATACAGTCTGCTGGAAGCCGACAAGCTTTCAGACTGACTTGGGCAGCGAGATTCATTGAAAAACAGAAGATAGATTTCAAACAAGAAAGCATGCTCAAAAGAACAAGCGAATCAACCCTTATATTTACATCGAAGTACAGTTAGCAACAAGAAATACAGTGATCACCTAAAGGAAAGAATTGCAGACCGCATTCAATGAGATCACGATTGGGATGTGAGTTGAGCTTCTAACATCTTGAGATGTTCTATTCCACACGCCCCCCTCGTCCAGTCCTTCACGAGTCGGTACTTGCGCGCCACCGTACACCCGGACACTGCGCATGTAGATGCAGCTGGGCGAGGTAGAGCTTCTTGCAGTACAGAAGAAGTAAGAATGGGGCCAACTGTATCCGTAGTAGGCGTTCCGATAGACGAGGAATTCGTGGTAGTTCTAGTACCAGTACCAGCAGAAGACAGTAAGACTGACGGAATGGCGAAGTAATTTACCATTTTTCTTTCATAGTTCACTGATGGCTTGGCAACCTGGGATTTGAGAGTAGGGAGAGTAGCTGATGTCCCGTTGCCTGAGACGGAGTTAGGGTTCCGTGCAGTGTCGGATGTCGACGATTCATTGACGTCCGTAACTTTGGACAGATCGCCTGCAGCCGGATTTGTTTGGGACGCGTTGGTACTTTGAGCATCAGCCATGTCAACATCCCCATCTAGTTCTGTTCCAGTGGGCCCGGTTGCAGCCAGCATTGGTGGCTCCGTTTGTTCAGGGACAGTGGCCTCCGAAACAACACGCGTAGTCGAGATCCATCTGAACATCGGTACTGTCGCCCGACCCTGGGACCCTCTTGTCCCCTCACTGCCCCCCGCACTCCCTTCAGGAACCTCCTCTTCCTCGCCCTCGCCCATTATTTCTTCCTCACCCTCGTAGCCTTCACCAGCATATTCCCCATCAACATCCATAGTTCCTTCGCCATCTTCCCTTTCACCTTCCTCACCTTCTTCCCCTCCCGGACCCCGTCCGTGATTTCCACCTCGGGCGCGACCACCTTTAGCTCGCCCGCCGCGAGCGGCCGGACGCTTGCCCCGGCTCGGCGCTGCAACTGGTGGTACGGACGAGCCGGCGGAGTTTGAAGGCCCCCCAGTGCGCTTCTGACGAGGACGCGTTTGCTTTTTGAGAAGGCGATTGATAGTTTCAAGCTAGAATAATCCCATTAGACTCGCGTGCAAGACCAAGTCAACCAACCAAATTACGTGCCTTCTCATCCTCCAGCTTCTTTTCCGAAAGGTTCTTCCTCTTTCTTGCGTTCTCCTCTTTTCGTAATGCTAGCTCTGTTTCATTGAGAACCTTTTTCTTGCTCTTACCAGCATTTGCGACGCTGGATTGTCCCACAAGTTCCGAATCTTTGAGGACACGGAGGTGAGCACTTGGAGTTTATGAATGAGTCTATACATACCAAGAGCAACATGAGATGCGTCAACAACATTGGCTAGTACCGCTTGTCTAGAGGTCATAGGTCGGGATTTCGTACTCCTCTGTGACCGCGTAGTAGCAGCAGTGTTGTCCGCGTCAATATCGACATCCATGTCCTCTTCCTCTTCTTCTTCTGGCTCTTGCTCGGATTGTGGGGCTTCTTCATCTTCAGACTCTACTTCATCCTCAGAAGATTCTATATCTGATTGGTGAAAATGAGAATATGCTCAGCAGGATGAACAGAACTATATATCATTACCTTGTATCCTCCGTCGCCCTCTTACAGCAGCAGTGCGCTTAGCCACCGCTCGCCGGCTAGGCGTCTGCATGACTTTCTCCTCTTCTGGCGCTGGAGTAGCAGTATTCGATGTAGAGCTAGATGGCACGATAGGTAGCTTCAATTTAATCTTGAGCCGAGGTTTTAAAGGGGACGCAGGCATATCGTCATCCTCATCTTCTGATTCGAGCTGGTCCTGAGCGTCTCCGCGTATAGCTTCAGGAGATCCTTTACCGCGCTCTCTAGCAGCTCGAGAAACTAAGTCTCCCGCGGAATCATATTCCAGATCTGTGTGCAACGTTTAGTTGCTTCCCATAAGATCCATCGAATGAGACTTACCATCATCTTGTGAATACTAGAAGAAAGAATCAATTGGAACTGTGTACGCGAAGAGAAGAGCGTGCAAACCTGCTCCTCGGCGTCATCTTCGACGTCTACTTCTTCATCTACTTCAGCATCGTCAACCTCAGCATCCTCCACTTCGTCCGGCAAAAACCTGTCATCTGCATTATTACCCTCTTCAGCGTCGACCTCATCTTCACCTTCGTCTTCTCTTCCCTCTTCTACTGCTTTTGCCTTCCCCTTTGCTCTAGCAGCCGACTGGCTCCTCGTTTCAGGGCTTGCAACAGCTTGCCCAGGTCCATCCGACGCGCCTTTTCGCTCTCGTAACTTTCTCATCTCTTCTTCCTCGTCGGCGACAGACCACGAAGTCCTATTCCTAGTGTCCTGTGAACCCTCGAAGTCGTCTGAGATGCCAGAGCCTGATGCGTCACTTTCGTATCTAGGCTCGGGGGGTGATTGCTGTGTACGTGAATGCGAAGATGAAAGAGAACTAAATAGACTTCCTTCTGCGGTTCCATGAGCTGATTCGGCCATCTGATGCGCTGTGTGAGATACTCTATTAGAAATTTGAATCTGACCTGTTCGCGACTCACAAACGGGTCTCGGACCGGTGACTAATTTGGATAGCGACCCAGCGGCAGCCCGCAGATATTACTTATTACTTTACTCTTACTTACTGCTGTGTCTCCAGAAAGCCGTAGTAATACAAATTAGTATACTTTTGTGAGTATTTAGGTATCAGAACATTGAGGCTACAAGATATGGTAGGCAGACCAATTACAGGGAGTCGTTCCCAAATACAATGCAGAGGAAATCAGCCAGAACAACGACGGAAAGAGACAGCAGAACGATAATACCCAGAGAGACAATACTCAGATGATACAAAGCACAAACCAAGTCAATGGAAGCTGCATTAGCTAACAGCGCCCCGTTTCCCTCGCACAATCAAACCGCCATCCCACAGGCTCACGCTCCATCCATCTTCTCCAAGAGCCTTCTTTATTGCTGGTTTCAAAACGCTTACTTGATTTGCGGAGTGTGTACCTCGACCAGTGATGATTTTAAGCGGTCTCGCTACAAAAACGGGTCACCACGCTTGAAATGTTGAAACAACGAAATCACCTACAAGGAGAGCACGCCGTCGCCTGCAAGGTTTCCTTGGCTATGTGCACGGCTTCAGCGACTGTCGTTCCATGCAGATCTATGGTGTCACGATCGCTCGAGGCTAACCTGTTGCCATGCAATATGATTTCTAGTCAGTTTTCATTAAGGTGAAACCACCGTATTACCTACCACTTATTCTCGACCATCATCCTTGCGGCATCTAAGGATTCTTTCCTCGCCTGCTCCTGAAATTCTCTCGCCTGTAAATAAGAGGAGTACATTTAAGCACTTGCGTAAACCAGAAAGAAGAGTCGTATCACCCACCCGCTCCGCAAAATACAGTGCCACTTCCCCACCCCGGTTCTTCTTAGAACCCCTCTGCCACATCTGCGACGCTTCTCTCAACATCTCATTTCGTTTCCTCATATTATCCCCTATCCTTTTTCTAACTTCACTCAATTCACCCACATCGCCTTTACCACCTTTCCCCATCCTATTCCCGCTACCTCGTACCTTCTTACCATTCACATCCACAGAATAAGCAGGTATATGCGCAGCGAGGGGATGAGGTGTGTCACGAGGAATCTTGCGCTGAGGAACAGACTGCCATTGGTATGGACTAGGTTTGTTGCGAGTTCGTGGAGGAGGGGTGGACCGGTTGCTCTTAGTGGGCGGTGGTGGAACCGGCGGTGGACCAAAGGGTAGTTTTGTGGCATTTGACGATCCGTCTGTAGCTAGGGGCCGGAGAGAAGATACTGCCTTAGGTGTTGGTTGGTGGTAGACACCCAATTCAAGGTTACCAGAGGAAGCATCAGCGTCCAAATCGCGAAGAACTTTGACGACTTCGAGGGCATCGTCTCCACGACCTTGTGCAGCAGATAGTGATAATTCAGTATCTGATACGAGACGCATTCGCTGCTCGAAATCTAGATCCTGATATGAAGGCAGCAAGATATCGAGGAGACCGATGAGGACAAGTGAGTGATCTTCCGAAGCATCTTGTGCTTCTGATACAAATGTAAGTGCAGCATTCAGTGCACTGTATGGAGTTGCATATTTGGGAGAATGAAAGTATGACTGAAAAAAGGTATCTGTGTTCGGAGGGAGAAGCGTGGCGAGATGCGAAGACAAAGAGGATATTTGAGTCCATGGGTCCGGTGCCGCAGGTGCTGAAAAACCAAGAGCGGCGCTTCTGGACGCAGCAGGTTTGATGTGCTGTTGTTGGCGAATGTCAACAAGTGTGATTTTATTTTTATTTGCGCGATTGCGTTTCTTCCGGCCTGTATCGTGTGTGCGAGTCTTCTTATGATCAACCACCTCCCAAGATTCTTCTTCATCAGCAAGGGTAATGTGAAGACCTGCATCCTGGTCGTCCAAACCGCGCTCCTCCATTTCTCGGATAGATTCCTCTGTGAGGATCCCAGCGACAATCTCCCACATGTCTACCTCTCCTTCTTCGACACCAGCATCAAGAAGAGCTTTGTGAAGCCTCGCATTAGGAATGTGTGGCAAGGCAGCCTGCAAGAAGCCTAACGGGGAACTAAATGCATGCGGAGGAGACTCGAAGCCGGTAGAAGCACCGGAGCTCGAGGGAGATGTTTCTCCGTAGCAAAAACTAGGTGTACTGAGGGTATCGTCCGTGAAAGATGAGACTGCGAGATCTGAAAACTCCTCCGACAACTGAAGTTCGTCTGCTTGAGTAGCGAGTTCCTTCAAGGTGGCGCGGATGGAGTCGATTTGTTCTTCAGATGGATTCAAGTCTAAGTCTAGCAAGATAGCTGCGATTAACGATGTATCTAAAGGTGGGCAAAATTCGCCCTGTTGAAGCAATGATCAATGAAAGACTTGGATCAAGACGAAGACCGACCTGCAGCGACTCAAATAACTTGAGATTAGACGCCATTAGCGTTGTTGGTCGTTAAATGATAAAAAATATATGGAAACAAGTGAGATATACAAGAAAGATGGGAATAATGAGTCTGGTGGTCAGGAGAGATGACGACGGACGGTCTGAGATCACGTGCACAGCATTCGTGTGGAAACGTCGTTCATCGCCTTCTCATTCCCTTGCAACCACCTGGCAGTGAGCTTGACGATACTTTCTCCGTAGGGCGACACATAGCTTCTATTAAAATAGTCTCTAGGATTATCCATGTTGTTCTTTATCTCTCTGGTCGCCTTTGCGGCTCTCTTCATAATGCGTAAGCAGACATTAATGATCTCATGAGACACCAAGATTCTCATAAATCTCAATTAGTGCTGCACCGATATCGAGCTGCGATTGCTCCTCATCTTCCAGACCGTGTAAAGGCGCTTTTCCCTAGGATCAGCAACTACATGCCACTATCGACATTTGCCGACCAAGCAGACGCTGGACTAACATCGTCCAGCTTTGATATTGAGGCAAACATTCACGATGGTGACTCGAGGTCTGGCTTGGATGAACAGAGCACGCAGGAGGTATTGGATATCATGCAGAGGGAGAGAGTCAAGTGAGTTGATTTCGGTCCTCAGGGAAATTCCTCTCATCCATCATATGTCCAGTTTCGACCAGGCGAGATTAATTCGCCATAACCGAATCCTTGCTAGCAATGGCATTGATCCCACAGGTGAGAAGATATGCTTTCTTGAAGTATCCGCAATAACAGAACGGTTTGGACTCAGGAATGCCCCTCGATTCAAAGGCGATCACTCGTCTATGATATCGTGGTTCATGGGATTCACTGGACTATTTTACTTTACTCGGTTTTACCCACCTTATCTTTCTTCAGTATCTAGCACCTCAAGGTTGCACCCTTGTTCAATGTTTCGTTGACATCCTCACTCCCTCACAGTTCTGACACAGTCGTATGTACCTTGTTGTAATCATATTCTCTGCATTGCTTCCAACGTGCGATAACCCAAAAAACTCACCACGTTGCTAGTGGTACATGAGGTCAGTTTTTCGCGAAGCTCTTTCTGATTGACTGATCGAGTCTTTTGACTACAGATCGACATTACAGGGGTCTCACCGGCACCGACAGCAGGCTGCTCCAGCTCCAGCTCAGTCCAGCTCTGAGATGTCAGCTTTTCGTGCGGTTTGTGCAATTCGCAGCATGTGTACATACCGCACTAAACGGCCGCTGAGTTACAATCTAGAGCGGATTAGAGTTCTATTATCCCGAATTTCCGAGATACACCTGGCAGTGGAGGCGGTCTGCCGATGAGTGTCGTGTAGCCACTCTTATTCGATCTGTTCAAGAAAAAAATAGGAAGAAATGCATTCCTCTAGATAAGTGCTTGTCGTCTGGGCGAGCGCATTCGCCAAATATGGTTGCAAGTCACTTATATGATCTTATCCTTGTCATTGCAACAGGTGTGAGCTTGCGGTTATTAGTCTAAAAGTATGCATCAGCTCAGTTCTGTCAGTGGCTCAATTGTCTCGTCGCCTCGTGTCAACTGACGATCAACTTTGTTTCTACATGTACTTAACAGAGCACGACATTCAAATGTTTTAAGTTACTGCGGTAAGATCCAATTCATTGTCAAAAGATCACCACACGCCTCTCTTGCGAGGCAGCGATTCTCGCAGTGAGTCTACTCAACTTTGACCTGAAAAATTCAAGATGCTAATACATAAGCAGGCTTCAGGGACTTGCTGCCACATGCCTTTGTTCTCTTTATAGGCATTGTATATTCGCTTCGCTCATCTGTGCGCGCTCACGCGTCGTTTCCGAACCCTGTAGCAAGTACGTTGTTGTGACATCATTGACTGCGTTTGAGCTGTGGTGACATGCTGTGGGTCCAATTGTTATCCCTACACTCAGGACCTTCTTCATGTGTTCTGACGAGACTTGTGTACTGACAGGGGCAACTGTCTGCATCTCAGCATCCTTGCATGCCAAAATTTGGAATATCCAAAGTGGGTATGTGTTTGAACTTCAAAGCCAGCAATTTTCGAAAGAGTTCTAACCCTCAATTAGCCGTCGTCGTCGGAATGCAAAGATACTGGGTGTTCGCGTGCTCGACCGTTGACCCCGACCCCCCAGAACTTTGAATCCCATCAATAGGCAAGGAAAATAACTCGGAGTCGGACGCGACCCACCGTGGACCAAAGCCCACAGAGTCCGAAATGCGCGAGATGTTCGCCACAGCATTTAAGCAACATGGTGACGCGAGAATGGGTGGTATGAGTCGATATTCAATGGCCACGATCTCACCGGTGAATTCCTCAAGTAAAAATATAGCGTCCGCTCATGCCACGTTACTACAATGTTCGTAAATATCCAAAGTTATATCAGTCCGATAGCTCGTTCTCACGAGCTGAACGTTCCAGGTTGTTCTAGGACTTTTGAGCAGATAGATTCTCGGTATTGAACAGGAACCAAAGACATCTCTCCAATCCAGTCAAATCAATGCCGCTACATGTGTAGCCAAACAAGGTAGGTAGGTAGGTAGGTGTAAGGAACACCGTGTGCTTGGTGCTGGGACTCACGGCCTTCTCACAATCGAAGGTTGTTAACAGCTTTTCACGCGAGTCGAACGGCGTGGATTACCAGAGTTTTATCGAGTCGAAACACTCGATATTTCCTTGATACTAAGAACTCCACAGGGTCGAAGAGGGTCGAAGTAGCATTTCAAGATGTCTACCTACGTCCACGTTGGCGCGCGCCAATTACAGTACATATCCAATAAATTTCCATATTGGATTCGGCGTTAACCTACAAGAAGTACTGAAATCTTCTCTTGTTCGCCGCTGAAAGATCAAATGAGCCTTTGGTAAGCCTGTTTGCTCATTTTTTTCTTCTTCTACTTACGACAGTTCAATTCAACAAGGTCAACATACGAACATCGTGGTACCGCCTAATAGCCTTGGAACACCGACTTTTGTGCATGAATGCAAATGTATGTACCGTCCGTACATATCATATTAGGTGAATTTCTGATGTGTATATGTATGGTATGTACAGTTCCTGGACAGGTTTTTTTTTTTTTTCGTGGCTTCCTATACGCTGACGCGGCAATCTCAGCTCTCGACCTATTGCTGGAGCAAAGTTTCCCCGTCTATCTCATCCCGACATGCGAGGCATACGAATATCGGGGTCTGACTACTACGCGCTGGAAGCTGTGAAGTGAACGACGGACTAATTGCTTTCAACCTTCTCTGTGGTGAAATACCTCGCAACGCATGTGACGACGATAATGATTTCGTCTATACACTTTGGTCTCGGGTTGATACAGAGACTGTATTCTTCGCTTGAAGTCAAGAGACGACCAATATCAGTGTGCTACCTACTATTTATTGTCTCAGCTGTCCATATTGGCTCACGATCTTTTCAGGATCCTGTCGTGATTCTGTCGGAACGCGCTTGGCGTTGGCTATTCAGTCACAGAAGTGCACCGCTCTTGAGAGGCTGAAGTACTTACTGTAGTACTGTAGGCCGTAGGAGGCATTCGATTCCGGGCGACCTGGGATCCTTTGCTCGGAAAGCCGCCTTGGCCGGAACTCCGCAAACTCAGCGCTCAATATCTGTGAAGGTAGGTCTTATTATTAACTCGTCTGCTCTCTTCTGTTGATACAAGAGCAACCGCGCTCCGTAGTCGCAAGTGAAAATCCATGAGAAACAACGGCCTCGTGATGTAAATCAGCCTCACCGATTCTTCAGATTTTGCTCGGGATCGAGAATAGCTTGAAAAACGTGTAGAATGACAGATTATGTTTAAGAAGCTCAGGGTAGATCTGGTTCGAGAAGAATTCTAATTTGTAAGGTATTGTCTGAACCGTTTAGTGAATATTCGCAGAAGGGCCCGATATCCATGCAGAGAGAAATTCGGTCTTCATGGAAGTGGGACCCCAGGAGCACCCTTGTCACGCTGCCCGGTACACGATATTTTGGCCAAACCCAAATACGGACAATCAATTATCAACTCCGACTACCTAAACGGGACATATCCCTCCTTCTGAGTCGAGTCCTGAAATACGTTCTACGTTTTAGGATATTAAATTTTAGGTCATGTTCGGGGCTCACCTAGACAATGGACAGGACAATGAAACATGAGGCTTCCAACAACACGAGCAGCAAATACAATCACTGTAATTGGATGCTCTGAGCCTACCTTGAGAATTTGTACTTCAGTTCAGTTGATGCCAGATGGCCCGGAATTAGTATTACTCCTCGCAACTCGCGCTTGCTCGGATTACTCAAAGGACCAGTGTACAGTAGCTCCATGTCATAAAATGTCCGTATGCTCCAACTAAATATATCGAAAATGTTCGACCGCTCTATTGAGTGGATATTCAACACGTGCATAATCATCAAACAGACAACATTATGATTACAGCGGAGAGTTTGCGAGAGCGTGAACAAGGGCGGCTAACCAGGCTGAGCTAGGTAGAGGAAATCGAGATCGGGTCAGAAAGTGTGGCAGGGGAAAGAACAAAGGAATGAACGCTACAGGTAAAACAAACAGAAAGCTAGAAAGCAGAAACGAAATAAAATCGGCAAAAGAGAGTACCCGAACACAATGGGGGAAAAGTGATTGACAGAAAGAAATCACAACAAGCAATCGAAAACGAACTGGTCTGCTGCGAGATTTTGAACAGACAAGACTGATGAAGTTCAATTTATTCCGGAACAGGAACTGAGATGAGAGAAAACCGCGGTACCACTAACCCCTTTTAAACTTACAAACAGGAAGAAGGGCAGGCAGGACAAGAAAAATAGTCTGAAGACAATGCTCTGTAAGTTTCGACCCTACTCCCGAAAAGGACAATGACGCCTACCACCAACTAAGTCCAATCTTGCCACTCTAGCCTCCTGCTAGGAGCAGTCGCTCTCGGGCTTCAGCAGAAGCTCATCGTCTGATGATGAATCCCCGTTCCCTTTCTCGTCGAAGCCATCACCATTCTGTTTCGCCAATCTTGCTCGAGCTCTAGCCCGAGCAACGGCAGCGGCCCCAGCAACAGGCCCATAGATAGCCTTACCCTTTGCGTTCTTTGCCGCTAGCGTCTTACTCAGTCCTTTGGCGATCGAGGCAGCTGCCCGAGCGCGCGACTTGAGGCGTGACGAGGGAGCGTTGCCTGAACAGATATCGGCATTGGCATCACCTTCAACCCTACCTCCAGCCCGAGCACTTCCAGCACCAAACATCAAGCCAGAATCGGTAATGCACAATGGGTCATCACCACCGTTATCGCCTTCGTTATTGCAATAGCCTTGATGGTCGTAGCCCCCGACGTAAGCGGAGCTGAGATGCTGCGGTAGTTCGGTTTTGGTCGAAAACGACAGCATTTCAACCTCAGGATTCGCAGCGAACTTGGGATACATCTCAACGTCCTCTTCGGCATTGCTGTCGATATCAGTCCCATCACACTTGACAGTCGTGCTTGGTCCGGTGTCAGTGACGACCATCGAAGCTTGCTCAGGTAGTGCAGGTGCAGGTGCACGGGCCACCAGCGTGCCACTCCTAGTACGCTTGGCCATACCCATTGCCTGATTCGGAAGATTTGCTAGCGCATTACCAAGGGCAATGATACTGCCGCTCCTGCTCCTACGTGAAGGCGGGGCCGGATTGGAAGTTGAATTCAGGTTCGCAGCTGCATCACTAGCCAAAGCCGGAGGAGGTTTCTTGGAACTGAGTGCTACGGTGCTCCCGCTACGAGCACGCCTACCAGAGAACATGGCAGTAGGGGATACCAGGGGAGAAGCAATCGGCACACCCATCCCTCCGGAGCAGTCGAGCCGGTGCTCCTCCACAATGGGAAGACTGGGCGCTAGAGCTGACGAGCTAGAGCCAGTAGCTCCATTGAGGGTTCGACCGGAATCTATTCTTGCTATAAAGAGGGCCGTAGCAGGACCTTCGGCGCCTGAGCCTCCAGGTGCACTACCACCAACACGGCTAGCGACAACCGTCCCACTCCTGGTTCGCCGAGGTAAACCGGGAGCAGGGAGAGTTTCCTGTGAGGCCGTGGACGGGGCTGCTACAATGGTTCCGCTCCTAGTGCGCCTTGTGCCTGCAGTCAGCACCTCCACGCTTGGAGATACTTTATGATCGTTCCGTGATGTCAAGAGGTTAGAGTGGATTGATTCGTCCAGGGAGCGAGTGCGGATAGGTACTTGACTTGAATGAATTTCATCACCATCGAAGATAGGGCCGGAACGTTCGATATTGTGTATAATGGCCTTCTGGAATCCCGACGAAACACTTTGGTTGAGTCCAGAAGCTGTGCGATTGATATCAGTCCCAAGCAAGTGCACCATACTGAAGAGGAGCATTTACTTAGCATCATATTGTCAAACATTCCCTCCAATGCACCGGCTTCTTGACACACGTCCATGATACTATCCTCAGCCTTCGTGTATGCACCTCTCTGGGAGCGCGTAAGAGGTGGTCCCCAGTCAGCCGTCTTTGGCGGAGAAATGAGCGAATCGCTGATCCAAGGAGAACGCTGGCCGTCAAAGTTCACTTTTCCTCCACTGTCTTCATCTTCAGAATCTGCCGAAGGGGTTACATAACCACTGCCGCTCTTGCACCTAGTCTTGGCCCTTTGTTTGAGTGCGCGGAAGATGGAGTTGCTTGGTTCGTTCGCATCCATATCTTGGTCCGAATCAGACCAGCGGCAGGAATCGTTGTCGGTATCGGTATCGGCCTCAGAGCGTGTGCCAGCAGAAGCTGAATTGTTGCTTCCCCTTATACGATGACTGGACGCGCCGGAAGACTCGAGAACTTTGAATGGGGTAGACGTTCCGCGCATTTCCGCGAAAAATCCTTCCTTTCCTGATGCAATGTCATCCAAGCACGAGTCCATTTCCATGTCAACGTCATACGTGACGTTGCGATTATAGTCATACAACGAAAGCTGAGAGGGAGGCCTGTTGAAATTCGTTGAGGAACGACTGATAGAAGGCCGAAAAACATCATGAAATGCGTTGGAAGCAACGTCAAGACTCTGGCGGGGTTGATCAGAATCCTTATTGAAAACGTGTAAGTTGGTAGCAGAAGCAGCTTGATTGGGTTTGTATTTCCAGTCGATTAAGCGAGGAGGTGTAGGAGCAGATGGACGGCGCGTTTTGGTGGGCGATTCCGTGGGGAACGGCGAGCTGAAAGCAGACTGGGAGAGCGATTTGGGAATATTTGGGTGAAAACCCTTATCAGACAGACGGGTCAAGCGTCGATCAAGACTAGAAGCGGAGGAGGCCGAGGAGGAGCAGCTATTGAAGGGACTTTCGAGTGAAGTAGCTTTTTTCTTGATGGACTTGTTACGAGACTTGCCGTACTTCTTCGGATTTCGCCGCTTTTTCTCACTGAACGGACTTGAGCCATTTATTGCATTTTCCTTGAGGTTTGTCGAGCTTGTTTTGCGATGAGAGTTTGAGCGATTGTATAGAGGCGCCTTGGGAATCGGTGAGAAATCTGACGGGGAGAGATAGGGTCCGACTGATGATGGTAGTTTGTATGCCTGCGATTCAGAAAGAGAAGAGGGATATGGCGTTTCGTATCTTGACTCGAGAGGTTTTCGTGTTTTCGGCTTTTTGACTGGAGACTTTTGGATATCCGTAGAAATATTACGCTTCAGCTTCTGGCGCGTGTTCATGGTGGTTATAAGTCAAAGCGTAAAGTAGCAGTCACATGTTCAGCTCGGCTATCGCGATGGCCCTGCATCGCTTTAGGGTAGGTCTTTCTCGCCTATGTAATACACAGCTCCTCTTGAAGCTCAAGCTTCAAATTCCATACAAATAGCCTGCTCAATATTTTGACTGAAAAGACAGGAAGGAAGTCACGTATGATATCTCTATACTAGGTGATTTCCTCCAGGATCATCAAACAATACAACGTAAAGAGCGGCTAGTAATACTTACTCGGACTTGGAATGCCAGACGGAGCTAGTCCAGTCGAGTCTGATCTCAACGGGTATACGAAGTCACATCCTTCAAGAAAGCTCCGCAAATTTGCAAGAAGGTAGACGAGACATTGACGAAATATATATTTGTCTTCCTATCCTATCGACCTTCCGGAGCAAACCGTAGCTCCAGTCAGCGAGAAAACAATTGTCATGAACCTCGCCAATTGTGTCCTGTCAAGGTCCTGCTACTCAACCAAGAAATGTGCCAACCCATCAGCTAACTCAGGAGAACTCCTATTCAGGGATCCCATTCGAAACGGGGAAACTAAGCGGCGGTGTACACAATGGGTACATACAAACTAACTCATACAAGAATCACCGTCGATACATATTTCATATCCACCTTTTGCATCAGATTCTATAAGTACTATTACTCCCTTTCAGGGCACTGGTCAGGGCGCATCATTGTATCCTTCGCGTTGCGATGCATTCTGATGCGGGATTTTCGCAACGGAGGTTCTGACATAGACTCTCTACATATAATTTTATTAACACTTTGCTAAGGAGACTAGCACGTAGTCCTGTAGATGGAACAAACCAGTATCACATTATTTTTCGTTGTAAAATATAAGTGTAATGAGTTAAGTGTCAACTGCTCATGCGGAAACTGCTAACTAAGTCCCTATTCTTAAGTAATCATACAGGTAATGTCAGCGGAAATATGTCGTTTGATGATGTGACATTATTATGGCTATTCAAGCATTCTCGGCAATTAACGGCAAACGGAGCTCTCCGTGAGCTCGAGTGCGCTGAATAGCAATAGCAGCAAGCAATCCACTGAGATATGTGACCAAGATTGAAGATCAAGAATAGAGTATTACTATCTTACTATTGGCCAAGTCTATGAACATAGAAGAAGGGGAGAATTTAAAAAATCATGAAACCCGCAGATTCTGTATCCACCCGCCAGTCGGAGTGCCGGGTCAGCCGAAACCTGTACCGTGAGTCTTCGTAAATTCAATGATCAATATTATATAATATAGTTCTCAAAAACTCTGTCCGCCTGCCTAGCTTACACTTGCAGGAGTAAATTGCCCATGGAACTACTCTCAATAGCCAGTTCAGCTCACATATAAATATATTGGTTTAAAACACTTGCAGTCAAGGACAAAAACAATTAGCAAAGGCACATGACTCTACACAATTCCGTATGAACCTTGAATTAAAATTTGTAGCAAAAAATGAGGTGATAACCGAAGGTAACATAGGGCGCCAACGGACGACATACAATCTTGAATCTACTAGTATGTACCACATACATTGATGGCCAAGCGCTAAGGAAGCGGCGGCGATAATCATATACTACAAAAGCCAAGTACAATTCAAACCGGACTTGAAACACTTCAGTCTTGACTGGCATGAATTCCAAATGATTTATGACGAGAAAGTACGTCTTCCGCCGAGACCACGGTCATCTAAATGCCTCCTAACAAACCTAGGTACTGCCAGGGTACCGCGAAGCTTTGTTAATCCGTACCAGGCCAAAAACCACATGTACCGCTCACACTTCTTCAGTTCTGTCAATTGATAACCGCATACTTTCATTGAAGCCACGCGACTTAGTGATTCAGCAAAGGCGAATGAAAATGCCTGCAGAAAATAAACTGCTGATGGACCAGGGAAAAAACCACGAGATCAACGTAAGCTCACGATGTTCAAGGAAGGGATCCAATTCTAAAAATCCGGAATTAGAGTTCGGAAGATATTGTATCTTTGATGCGCATTCGCATGTGGGCGGGACCGGAGACCCTCTATGGTGTGATACGTAACCTCAGGGTGTGCTTCACTGCTTGGGAACTTGCGCGTTACGGCCTATGGCGTATGTCATGCCCTCAGACGGGTACATGGGAACCAAAAGAGAGGATATCGCCTAGAAAGTTTTCGCGTCGCGCTGTATGAGGTAGGGTATCACGGCACATTCAAGAATCAAACCAGCCCGACCGATGTCATTGCGGAAGATGCGGTAACGTGGAAATGGGTCCCATGAAATTATTGGAGAACAGAGAGATCTCGACAGAGATGTGCATGAAAGCCGGCCTTGGAGTAAGTACGTAGTAGTGACGGACTTCGTCGCTTTTTCTTTGTGTCATCTATTGGCTTGCCTCTAGACCTGATCTCGGACTTTGGGTCATCGTTTATTGAGAGCAAAGAGTATGAACGAAAACACGGACAATGCGGTCTGTACGTGTACCGCTGTCGCAGAAAGTTTCTTGAGCCGGCATCATCAACCCGCAGCTAGATCTCCGGGTCCGAAACCGTGAACAATGCATTCAATATCGAATGCTCAAATCACAAGAATAGCCTGAAAAGTGTAACTACGGATCTCTTTCTCCAGAAAGAAATCAATCTGAACTTCGCACCGAACAAGATCACAATACAGAACGATCAACGAACGTTTGCCAGCTCACCGAATTTTTCCAAGGCAGAAGAAAGCGTGCCGTCAGACTATGGGATCTGGAACATCTGAGCTCGAAAAGCAGCTCCAAATTGGTTATGAAGCAGATTCAACATGAATGTTATGCCGCGACGGTGCAAAAAACATTGCAGCGGTCAAAGCAAGACTCGGCATCACGCCAGTCGGTGATAGCCATCGTCACCCAACACCGCCACCGAAGCTTCTGCGAGCTTCTGCCGCGGAAACAACGTTCAATCCCAAAAACAGTGCTATTCATGATTCAGCTTTCAGTCGTCTCTCGGCATGATATACCTTGATATGATTGGTGTGTATATATGCATTTAACATATGGATGGCATGTGGGCGGCGTGCTATATACAAAAGATGATAGTATGCACTACAGTATCTAAGTGATAAATATGAATGGCGACAATAATGAATGCAAGTAATTTATGATCAAACGAGTGAATGAAGCAAGCGGACAAATGCCATGACCAGTCAGACTACAGGAAGAATCAACGAAGAGAACGACCGAAGCGAAACAAGTAGGAAGAATTCCGAAAAAAAAGAGGCGACGCGCCTAGATCAGGCAGGGTAACACAAACCAGAAAATCGAAGGAGTAATGTTTACAACCTAATAAATATCCCATTCTTCAAGTCATTCATCGGCCAACGAAAGACAATAAACTAGATTGTCTCCGGCCGCACACTGAACTTAACACCCTTCCGAGTGGGTCTTTCCTCCTCAAGGGTAGAACGGATCCCATCTGTATCATGTCATTGAATACCGCATTTGCCTTTACAGCTCCTCATGTATTTCCTGCGCGGCCTCCATCGCCTGCTCCACCTGCTCCCTACTCTTCCCAATAACGATATTCGCAGGGTCAAACTCCGCCTCCGCAGGGTCAGTTGGCAACGGGTCAATTGGCAGTATGCTCACTTCTCCCTCCTGTTCTTCCGGTGTCTCAACTTCAGGATCATGTCCCGCCGAAGGAGTCAACAGGCTGCGCATTCTCTCTCCAAAGCTCCGAACTTGTCCCTTGAACCCAGATACTAGGTCCTCCAATTCGCCCTGAAGCTTATCCAAAGCCGGGACCAAAGGATCAATAGGCGGAGAGGGATGCGTGCCATTTTGGATCAGGCGAACTTGCTCATCGAACCGTTCATACACTGCCAGACAAAAAAAAAAAGTCAGATCAAACATGGAGAAAAGTAGCATAGATGAAGCTACACACTCCGCATGAAATCATGATATTTCTGCCAATCCTGATATGTGACATCGTCTAGCCAGGCGAGTTCGAGACCAACATCAGACTGGGCTTTCTCTGCCATAGTTTTGACTTCCGCAACCGCGGCATGATACTATCAGACAGACATCAGTTGGATGTTGATTGACAAGAAGTGAAGTATGTATGAAACTATTCCGGGACCGTCGGAGCAAAGCACGAGAGTACGTACCTCTTGGACTTCCAGTTCTCGCACTTCCAGATACCACCAATGCACCTTCTCTTGCATATCTGTCATGCGCTCGACGAAACGGTCCTCAACGCGCTGTACAACGAGGTCCCACCGTTTGAGGCGTTCGTCCACGTCCTTCCCTGTAGCGTCTATTCAGTGCATTTAGTATATCGTAGCAAACAGGAACAAATGAAAGTAACCCACCAACGAGAACCTTCTCTTCCTTCTTGAGATAGCTCTCCAACCCCTTTAACAACTTATCCCCTTCGGCCTCCAACCTCCCAAGCATTCCCGCGACATCCTCTCCCCTAACGTGTGTCAATGTCTCCTCCAAACCCGTATTATCACCTTTGCCTGATTCAGGGAAAAGACCCCTCACAGCCCCCTTCCTCACTCTCACTAACTCCTTCCTAACCTCCTTTGCTCTCCTCTTGACAAGCGCCTGGAGATCCGCAGTCCATTTCTCCATTCTCGCCTCAATCCTCGCGCGTTTCTTCGCTGTGGCAATTCGGCGCGCTTCTTTCGCTTCTTCTGTATTCGCGGCAGGGGTTTCTGTTTCAATAGAGACGTGGTCGTCTACACCCAACTCAAGATCCTCCTCTTGGTCTGCTGAGGAAGTCTCCTCTGCCTCTGCGAAACCGATATCGGCGAAAAAAGAGTCAAGATCGTCAGACTCGTCAAACGTCGTCTCGGCGGGTTCGGCTGGAGCTTGCTCGACAACGGGAGCAGGGGCAGAGACTGAAGAAGGTGTAGAAGACTCTGGAACAGAGAATGAAACAAATGCAAAACTTGACTGAGCTGCTGATTGTTCCGACACAGATAGTTCTGATAACAGAGAGTCTTCGGCATCCGGAATGCTAGAAGGAGCCGCAGCATCGACGCTGGACGCCACAGAAATGGTTTCGTGTATCACAGAACTAGCAGAAGATAATGTAACCTGGTCAACCGAAATGGCTTGGCTCAAGATCTCAGTAGGAAACACTGATTCTTCTGGGACAGAAGGGGAAGCCGTCTCGGACAAAGGGTCCGACGAGGAAGAGGTAGCTAAAACAGATATGGAGGACACGGACGATAAGCTGCTCGAAGCTGTTGTTTCGGGTTCAGATTCCACCGATGTGCCTTTAGTCTCGTCCTTGACTTCGGACGAGGTAGCCAGTGGGGCTAGGGTCGTACCAGCAGAGACAGTCGAGGTCGTGCCACTCAGCTCGATCACCTTCTCCCAGATCCTCAAAACATGTGGATCCACGTACTGCCTCCGTGCGTCTGCGGACTTTTCCATAGCGAGTCCAAGAGCCGCAGCGCCACCCTCTGCTGCCTTGAACAGGTACGGCCTGGTTGCATCCCAAGCGCGTTCAAGGTGGGGGCGAGCACGTACATATGAGGCATGGACGTGAGGCCGAACCGTCACGAAGAACCGATGCAGTATGAGAATCGTCTGATTGGCGTAGATTTCTGCTTTCCGACCGAGTGGCGTGATATAGGGATCTATGACGCGCGCCTGCAATAGGCGTATACGAGGAGTGGCGTACTTCCGGTATATCGGAAGCAAAGTGCGAGAGAATATAGCCTGAGTTGTGTCTTTGGTAATTTGGGTGATTTTTGCTATATACGGCCGAGTTACAGCATGTGTACGAATGACAATGGGTGTCACGGCGCGCTCTACAGCATGAAGTTTTGAGACCGTAGGTGCGAGAGATGGATGAGATAAAGCCTTCTGTATTGGAGGCAATACATAGGGATCTAGGACGTGAGTTCGGTACTGAGAAAGTGAGCGACAGACGGGATTGGAAAGGGTATAATCCGACGGACAGGTCGTTAGCGCATACAACGTGAATATTGAAAGGAAGATTAAGACAAGTCTGTCTGCGAATGAAGAAGATTTGGTAGATTTTGAACGCTTCTTGAGTTTGTTCTTCTGAGAAGTTGAAGACAAGGAAGATGGAGTAGATGGGCCAGCCGAAGGAGATTGTTTTGAATTGACAGTAGGTTTTTGACGAGTGAGCGGCTGACTAGAGCTTGTCCTAGAGCTCATCGACGGCGCTACAGGTATGTTTTGCTTTTTATTGACTACCATCGTCGAGTAACAGCGTAAAGTCCACGTATGACGTGTTGATGCGATACCACTTTGTGTGGTCTTGTTGTTCGACGCGTTCTGTTTTCAACCGAGGCAATTACCGAATCAAGCTCAGCTTGAATTGCAGGAAGCCAGCATCAAGTGAGTATGCAAAGCAGTTTGCCTTTATCTGATGCTCTGGATGATGAGATCACTGTACCCTGACAGAGGCGCTCTCAGCCAGAGCAGTGGTTCATCCTGGATAAACATCATTGCACCCGACAGCTTGGTGGTGTCTAGACGCGTGTCGCTCTGGCATACTGGACAGCACAAGACCTCAAATACACGCACGGAGATGAACTAGAGCCAGATCCCTGGGATAGTGGCCCTCGGACGGAACAGACTTTTCGTTGTGACTCCTTTTCCCATTATGCCCACCGACATTCAAGGACAGACGTCAATCGAAACAGACACAAAGCCCCCGATGATATTTCGAGCTGGCGGTTCAAATGAAAAGACTCCGAGAAATTGAGCTGATCAACTGCGCTAGAATCCCGCACGGTTCCCGCTAGAAGACACAATTTCCATGATCATCAGTCTTTCAAGGCTGCCTATGTGTTCGTATAACTTTTCAAATACAACAGGAAGGAGGAATTTCACCTGATTGTCCGATACACATCGGAACTTATTTCCGGAAGCAAGAAGGATTCCAATATACAGATGTACCCAGTGAGCGGCTACTTATTCAAAGCCAATGCAACTCCTTTTGAAATTCAGAGGATGTGTTCACGAAGATCATAAAGAAGCTGTGTGTATGTAGTCCGATTTGCATGCATCCGAACACTATTAACGGAAGCAAAAGGCAAAGTTGGGGAAGTTTTGGATATTCGAAGGACTTATTTTTGCCGTCGACAATTTGATCCGGGCTTTTTTCTGTGAGCCTCATGGCTACCCGTGGCAGTGCAGTCGATATGCTCTTCCAAACTTCGACTTCGAAAAACTTTCAACTCTGTTCTTTTTTCAGGATGCAGCGAGTGTCTAGAGCTCAGTCGTTCTGGCTCCGGAGAGTCTTTCTTTTCTTTCTTTCTTCTATGGAAGTCGTGCAATTCAGTTGCAAAGCCAGTTACGGACCGGAACACAAACTATTCAGAGAACTCCATCTAAATACAGGTCAGGTTATCATCCCAAAGGCTTTAACCTCTACAATATCTTAGGAACGCATACAAATATTCAACCTCAACCTTCAGCCGGCTCCGCAATATATTTTCGTCTTCCAATTATGGTCAGTAATACTCGAGCTCCCCGTCTCAATGATTAATGATACCCAGTACTTAATATTGCGACATCGTGCCTACTCACAAGCTGAACCACAGCACCGACCAGTCGCATGATTCAGCTTCAAAATGATCGTCATATTCTTCATGTGTCGCACGTCACCCACCTACCGCACATCGCACCTCTTGAAACAACTCTCATGCCACACCTACATATCCGGTTACTCCTCTTCGCCGTTCTCGCTCAAGCTAAACAGGTCACGCCAAAGCCAAGGGCGAGCATGTCGCGCCCTCTGTCAGCAGGTACACTCGGGCCATAATTCAAGCCAACCTATCGGCCTATCGGGTCATGAATGACTTCCAAGCAATACTTTCTGAAGCGTCAGTTCTGTTCTTGAGTCCTGCGTATGACAGATGTGGAACAAGACTGGTCTGGAGTGTCATCGCTTGGTATCGGCACGCCTGCGTCGAATGCTAGTGATTTCAAAGGGTATTTATGTACTAGTACTTATTTGCAGCTTAGCCAGCACATAATCCGACGAATATCTTCAAATTGACAATATCTTCAAGACCATTTTTTCAAGTACTTAAATCAATAGACCTAGTCATTATACTGCCTTTGGGCTCCTGCATACTGCACCCGCGATTTTCTGTAGCCACCCTGTTTTCTAGTATAAGTAGGTGGCTCAACCGGGTCTCAACGTTGCCCTGCGTTGGCTTGATCGCTACTTTTCATTGATGGATTCCTTGAGCTCAGGAGGTTACTAAAAGCAGACAGGGCAACAAAGAAACAAGATATCAATGTTGTCTCTGAGACTTCTGACTACGCTACATTTCTCAAAAGCGAGGAAATTGTACGTCAAGATACTTACACGGCTTTTTTTACTGAAACATTCACTGTCAAAGAGGAAGAATCCCGATCACTGGGTAGGTATCCCCAGGGACTGAGGAAATCGAAATATTTGACACCGGATAGCGACACCCACAGCCATGAGCTTGAAATCATGCGACGGACTGCATACGACGGCAAAAGTCGTGAGATCAGGACGAGTAAAGCGTGTAATAGTAGGTCCCTGTCATAATTCCTCCGCATCGGACGCACATCGCCAACTAGGAGAACCCCGAACTAGCAGAACCCCGACTCAGTGTAGGATTCTTACCGAGTGAAGTACGCGCCCTGAGGATGCTATTCGAGGCGCTCAAAACTACAGATACTTACAACTCAAGAGGTGAGATTCGCAGTAAATAACCTGCGAATATCTGGGTGTCCTGAGTTCAACGTTCAACGTTCAACTCCGACCCGACCCGACCGAGGTATACACGGGTGACGGTACAGCCGAGTGTAGCAACCGACGCAGTTTCAAAAGGTTCCTACTCAAAAAGTTAGTAGCGTCATTTCCGTCAGATACATGTACATCTTCACATCTGGCGCCTCTCTCATCTTTATCCTTCCAGAAAGCTGATCGGAAATTCTGATGAAAATACCTTGTTTCAATTGCCGCTCGTGTTGTCTGATTAACCGTCCTCATGAGCCTCAAGCCTCATGGCCCCCCCGAGGGTCTCTTTTCGGCCCCTATAGATTCTATATCTTTTCCCAAACCAACTGGTTCGTCCAGAGATCTTCCACCGAAACTGAGCAAGCTCAAAATTATGGGGTACTTGTCATTTTGATAGCGCCGTCTGACGCCCGGTGTCTGTAATTTCAAACCGTTAATATAGTCGACTCTTGAATCAACAAGTGCCTGAAAAGACATACTGTACACCTGATGCCTCGACAGGTATTCATGACAAGTTTCGTGCCAGAAAGCTAATTTTTCGCGTGCTTATGCTAACTTATTGGCACGAATTCTTGCTGGAATTCCTCCCTATGAGTACAGCGCTTGAATGTTATCCCTCCGATGACGGGACAGGTCGGAATTCCTGCGGACACATGAGTAAAATAGAATGGTCGCAACCTCGCACTGTACTTACTAGTCCCGTAAGCGGCTGCAGTTGTTAAAACTGATGCTCTGCTGATACTCGAACGCTTGAAAATATCCAGTTATTCAATCATGTCCTGAGCATGATACATGAGTGAATGATGGCCGCGGCTGAAAGCGCTTTGAAGTATTCGCATGATATTTACTACCTGGCGGACCAAACTTGATTCAATGATCGGGTGAAGTACCTACATACGTGTAAGTTACAGACTGTTACAGAGCTCGCTTTTACCTACAGTGGGGAAAGGTTTCAAGGGTGCGCTAGTCATCCTTGACAGACACCGGTACTCGGGCACTTATATGCGCGTAAGTGTCTGAGCATTTGGATGGCCCGGACGGAGTATCTGATCACTATGTAGCCAATCTCAAATTGACGTTGCGAACGGCGTATACTTATGAGATATGATATCTTCAGGGTTTTCTGAACGCGATTGCGTTCCCATTAGAACATGGTGATACTTTCAACTTTAATGTGACGATGTTGGGTTCGCAATCCTGTGGACGGATAAGTGCGCATTTGCGACCGCAAGGACGGACAAAGTCTTACCATCGCGTCCAGTCAAGACCTGTGGATGATTCAGTCAACTTTCTATGCAGAACCTCGGAAAGGCTATTCGGTTAAATTCTATGACAACGCTCTTGACGCTTGACGCTTATGAAGATCGCCCCTCACTAGCACTGCTCACTGGCAGTCCACAAGAAAATAAAATATTCCGGGACCGAGTTCTACGGGGTCCAAGTTCACCTTGCAAGGTAAGCGACGCACTTTGTGACAGAGGGTCTTGTAGCAGCCGCTTCACTGAGATACACTTGCACCACCTCGCAGATCTACGGAATCTTGTCCATATCTAAGAAGGCCGTTAGGGCCCCGAGTCGCGAACCCTGGCAATGAGCAGCTTGACTGAGGTGTAGCTGAGAAGCCATGCTACATGATAGGTTCAATTGAGTGTCTTTGTTTTTCGCCAATTTTAGCATCAACAAGAAAAATCGAGGTCAACCACGAAGATCGCTACGGCAAAAGCACTGAAAAGCAAGAATTACTGGATGGTGGAACGGTTGAAGCAACTAGAAAACAAAGATGAGTAAATCACGAAACTATCTCCTCGTCCACTTCTGCCTCTTTCCACCTGAGATTGCCCTCGTAGAATTTCAGCACCTATCAATTCCCGTTTTCCCGTTAGCGCTGCACATCTCGAGTCAATGCCTACTCTCACCTTCTGAGGGAATTTCTGGTTGCAGATGGTCGAGTTCAATTGAACGCGGCCTCCGCCATGCTCCTTAGTTCTGAGTGAAATCGTGAACTTAGTATGAAGACATGCGCGTTGAAGAACACTCACAATCTGAAGTATACAATAAGCTCATTCCCATTGTCCGTCCTTTCAACAGTGTCGATTTTCTCCACCATGTCCTCCCAGGACTCTCTTTTCATATATTTCTTCATGTCCTTCATATCAGCCACTTTCTCCACCTCGTCCATCATGACATCATCAGAATCCGCAGAGATGGCCCTCTTCTCTGCTTTCTTTTGTTTCTTGACATTTTTTACGTCTTCGTCCTCCGACTGGAAATCACTCACTTGTGACTTTCGACCACGTTTTCGAGCGATGGATGTCGGTTCGGGGGTTTCAGTAGCGCTAGACTTACGGGGCTTTCTAGCCGCTGGTTTTTCGCCCGATTTGCGAGGAGCTTTCTTTTCCTTTTCTTTCTTTCGTTTCCAAAAAGCATCAATTAGTTCATGTGCATTTCTGCCCAACAAAGTCAGTTCGTCCTTGCAATCAAAAAGCGAAAGAAACACGTACCCAGCATCTTCCTCGTCGACCCAGGAGTTCTCTTCTGGCCCATAGCCCTTCCACTTCACAAAATAGCCCCATCTTCCCTATAAGGACACGAGAGTCAAAGGCGCGTTTTTCGAAAGTAAGAGGCTCGAATGTTGTATACCTCCTGAAACTGACCGCGTTGAGCGTCAAGAATTTCCTCAATTTCATACTCTTCCTCCTGCTCTTCCTCTTCCTCTTCTCCAGCTGCGTCCTCGTTTTCGGGAGCATCCATATCAACGTCCTTCGCAGAGGCCCGCGTTCCACGTCCATTTACTTCGCTATCGCTTACAGATGCTGATCTCGCCATCTCCTCTGTAGACAAGTGAACGCACACAAAGAAAACCGAGTCGATCAAAGGCTGACAGTGGTTGGTAGCAAAAGACCGTGGGTAACAAACAGGTCAACACAAACTGAGATTTACAAGTGATAGCTAAACCTATACATGAATGACAATACGCTAAAGAGCAAGAAGCAGATATTTTATAATTAGCGACGACGAGGACTTGCACTACGACCGCGAGCCCCTCTGCCCTTCTTTGGGCCTGACGGTGGAGGTCGTACAAAGGCGTAGTCACATTGAATGCTTTGTTCTAACAATTGGGTACCTGATGCACCGTCAATGGCTGCTTGAGCTTCCGTCATTGTCTCATACTCGACAAGAGCATAACCCTAGATCATAAAGGGGATACGATGAGATTAGAGCGTAATTGCAACCAGAAAGAAGACATACCTTCACATAGCCTGTCCTTCTGTCGAGGTTCAGGTGAAGATTTTTTATTTCGCCGAATTCAGCAAATTTGTCAGTCACCTCCTCCTCTGTAGCCTCTTCATGTACATTCGTCACCAGCACGATCCACCCCTCGACAGCTATTTATGCTTTGTGTCAATAAAAGCGATCGCGGAACAGGTCTTAGCACTCACATCGGGCAGCTCTGGTATCTGTGTCTTTCATGTGTGAAGGCTCAACACGATCATATGTGGGTTCTGCCCCTCCAGTAGGCGCTTCATTGTCCCCTAGGATCCACACTAATTTCAGCACGAGCAATTAGATGACAGGTTCGATTGCATACCGGTATTTTGAAAACCTCTTCCTCTTCTCCGAACAGCTCCGCCAGCCGCCACTAAAGAAGGACAATAAGATTTCATTCCTTATACGAAACAAAGAACATACCTTCATCTATATTCATTTCATCGTCGGACATGGTTAACGTAGAGGCAGAACGCGCGCGCAACACTTGTCACAGACTACAGTCACAGATGCCTGTTGAGTGTCCGGGGTCCCAAAACTTATGTAAGAAACATATTTCTAGTTTATTTTTCTTTTTCAACCTTTTTATCCCCTTTTTTGCAAAAATGTTGACTTCATGTGGCTCGGAGCGTTCCCATCCTCTACTCCATTCTCAGAGTCGATCTCTGATCCTCTTCTCTTTTATCTGAACCTTCTCATCCTTTGAATGTTCCTTTGAACCGGTAGTTGATCCTCGTGAAACTGCCATCTTGGCAAGGCCTCTTTGACGATGCGGTATGGTCCTTTATACAACCTTCGCGTGCAATTGTGACGGAGGTAAATCACGCAATGCACCCATGCAAGCGATGTTTACTTATTCCTGATGAACAACTCGTCACGATTGTCCACTCCGGAATCGTGCCTGGATGTAGAGGTTTTGAATCATACATGTAGATCTGGATCTTTTCAGTTTGAAAAAGAAATCACGTTGTTTGCATGTGAACCAAGCGAGCTTGCTCGTTTGGACGGACTTAAAAGCGGCACACAGAAATGATGTTCAACCTCAAGTACACCCCACTATCGTTTTGATACCCTCCTTTTTACTTGCTCACTATACCTATGCAAGCTGCACACGCTATCAACCAGGCCTGCACCTTGTGCGGCAATCCGACTTCGATGTGGTGCTCTCGTTGTCAGAGCGCTTGGTATTGCTGTCCGGAGCATCTGAACAGTGTACGTGTTGCACACGGTCATGAGGCCCGTGTTTCTATTCTGACGCGCCCATTTATTTCTAGGATTGGGGTCGCCATCGTAGGGAATGTATACCTGCCTCTCACAATAATGCGTCTGGGTATAACATGATCGCGACACCACCACCTGCCGAGCCACAATACGTCAGTGTAACTGCAATCTTATTTGCTCCTGAAGCCGGTATGTTTGTTCGCGGTCGCGTAAGTTCGTCTTGAGGCTAAGTTTTTGTTATTCTAGAACGATGGACCACTACCCAAGTGCATTGCCGACCAGCGCCACGATCGTCGCATGCGATGTGCCCTATGCCAATCCTTCAATCCTTCTTTCCCGATGGTCTGACTGAAGGCATTGTCCTGACCCAGGGTCTGAATGGTGAAACACTACGGTTCCCTCTCCATCTCTGGTATTCTCCCACCTCACTCCAGAGATCTTCTCCCGTGAACCGGTCTATCTACAACATCACTTGCGGCTCCGCTCCCAAGCCGTGGTGTGGGGCAGTTGTAGTCTTGAAGTTCAACGGATCCAGACGTCAAGGCTATACGGATGCCAGTCCAAACGATCTACCCGCCCTCTCGGCCTACTTCCTCGCATATAAATAACCCGAGTAAGTTCCATTATCGTTTCATACGTTCTGCACGTTACTCTGACACGTTTAATTTCTTAGTCTTTGCCTTTCCCATTTCTAGAAGTGAATGTTCGTCGCTACCTCCTCTTTGTCTCGCTGCTGTAGCATAGTGTTATTCGAGTTGCTCTTTATTCCCGCTGTCGTCGCATCATTCGTTCATTCATCATCTACTTATCATCTATACCTTTCCCGTTCTTTAGAATGGTTGTACGCCCCCCTTTTTACCTTCATTCTTTTGGACTCTGCAATTCGTTGGACACTAGCCGCCGATTCAGTGGTTCTTTCAAAAGTACAAAAGTATCAGTAGTACCTACATACGTGTGTATACGTAGCGCTAAAGTTTTATCAAACTTATGTGATGTGTGATTGAGTCGTGATCTCCGTCTTCTTGATATGACGAAAGGGCGCATCAATAGAGCTTGCAGATATACAGTATGCGGACTCAAACAAAAGGAAGAAATGAGCCAAGGTCTGTAGTGCCATGATGAAAGTGTTAAGATCCTGTTAAAAGATTCTATCCCACGTATACGTATACGACACTTTTCCGCCGTACGATATGCTTCAAATTCTTCCTACTTCTCTGATTGAGCGCATGGTCATACAGCGCATGCCGCTATGCCGCTCTATGGCGCGCCTTCCCATTTAAAACAATCACCCAGTGCACACTCAACATACTCTTCTCCGTGAGTTTACCACGCTCCTCACGCTCGGATTCTAAACTTGTTGTGAGGTATTGGCTTGAACGAAAAGCCGGGCGCTTGATCTATGTCATGCACAAACTTGTGCTCAATTTGTAGAAAAGGAGAACTCGACAGAAGCGTTGAAACGTTTCAAGGAGATTTTCACATCCTCAGTGTACCGCGTCACCATTCCCCGTCGGCCGCCTGTCAAATAGGTAGATGACAAGATTGCCAGGGTGTTGGAGTGACGCGGAAGGTTGTGGTAATGCTACATTGAATCCTTCACCCTACGGCTCGCACGCTGCCCCCAACGAACTAGGCGTGCCCCGAACCTCAAGTCGGCGAATTGATATGAGCAGGAACAAAGTCACGATGTCTTTTTTTGAATTCATCGGGTTGATGTGATATTATTGTTCGGTTGGATGTCGTCGGTCTTTTGGATGAGTATATAGTATTTCATGAAACAAGATGTCATCTCGCGTCCGTGCGGCAAGAGGGTACGAATTCGAAAACATGAGGTTACGAAGACGAATGCGACAACTGTCGATCTATATGTCAGCAGCCAAGATCTTGGTTAGCATTATGGCAAGCCTCGAGATGAACTTGAACAAAGGTACCTGATCCTGTGGCATGCGTTGATCGATGACTTCTCCACCGAAGAGGTCTGAATTCTAGAACACTTGCGAAATCCGGTCATTAAGTAGTGCAGGTTATCCATCATTTCCTTATACTCGTTCATCGGAGAGCCCTGGAAATTGAACCCTTGGTGCTCGATCGGAAGAAGATTGACTCGAAGTGCATTTGTCCATTTGAGGGCTGAACGCGGGAGCGGATGAGATACAAAAGGGTCAACACGTCTATTTCCTTGAGACCAGTTGGACACCGAAGTCGTTAGGGCAGTGGGCAGTGTGCTTGTCAGCAGCACATGATATTTTATTAGCGCCTGTATTGATTTGACTTCGCGATCTTCAAGTCGTAGTCATCCTTGCCCAGAAGCTTCATCAGCCGCAGTCGACGACTTGATGTATTGGAATGCATGGTCTCGGAGAAGCGTCATCCACAGACTCGCGGGATATCGCACTTGGCCTTCTCCCGAGAATGCCATACTTCAAACGCACTTGTTGATCCTGTTTTCGGATACATTTTTCCTAGTCAGTAACAGGTTAAACACATGCCTCGAAATCTTATGCACAGCGATACGTCTGGGACAGATCGTCTCGTCGCAGTCTTCACTAGCAAGACCGTGGACCGCCATTGATTGTGAACGGTACATGTACGTACTTCCATACTGGACAGTGATTCAAGATAGTGACATTCATTTCTTGGAAGCATCTGCGACTGGGATACCAATGCGTGCTGTACGCCCGTTACCCCCGTACGGTTTTTAACGGCGCTGAAGCAGAAGTTCTGTACGAAGGCAGTGAGTGATCAAATCAACGACAGCTGGGAGAACTTATTGATACGCACCGTATTACAACCTAGGTAACGACTGATATACACCTTGGCAAAAGCCCCTAGACTTGATGCATTGATGGGCCAATTGGAAACTTTCCGAGTGAGTCGAGGAGAAGAAGTTCACAGAGCTCGCGAACTGAGGCCAGCTGCATGATGTTTGCCAATCATGAAAGGTGTCTCCGCACAAAGGTAAGCACTCGCCGCTATGGGCAACACGTCCGATTCAATGACAAGAGACAAGTCGTCGCGAAGGCGTATGGTCACGTGAGTGTTGTGGCACAGACTCAAGTTAGTACTGCACATCTTTAAATTTTGTCTTCAAGTCGATATCAATGGACTTCCTGAATAGTGTTGCGGTATGTACGCTACGATTGAGGTGAATATCATAGCTGGTATTGCCACTGAGAACAACCTATTATCAGGTACTATACTTCAGCCCATTCCTGTGTAGTAGTACTGACTCTTCATTCGCCCTAGATAGAGCTCCGCTGGTGGACAGCACTCTATACTTCATCTACCTCCCGAAGTAAATATGTGCACGTAATACTCAGCCTACGAAGACTGTCTCCTGGCATGCTAGACCTCAAGTCCGCGTAACCGTCCGAACGGTGAACTTACTGGGAACATATTTTAGAGCCACCGACGATTGAAATGATATCGACTCTGAGGGCTCTAGAACTTCTCACGATAAGCGTGCTCTCCACTCAAGCCATGCATGATCAGAAGGACTGTAGGCCAGCTGATATTCAGAACGTATGTCCCCGTTTCCTGCGCCATTCAATTCTCTGACAATTCAATAGCCACCTCGATCCTTTAGATTGCTTTTGCATTACGGATGCATCGTCATCACGACTGCCTGGAAGTCTCCTCAAACACCTTGGTCAAATAATGTAACCATTCCAACGTACTGCAAAGAGTTACACTGCACTGTAGAATCTATCAGCGTCCACCTCAATTCCGGACGGCTATGCAGTCGTGTTGTATGCAAAGCGCATGGAACTTTGACTCATAAGTAGCCTCCATCGCTTGCTTCTCTGAGGTCCTGATCGGCATTCCCGACCAACTTGATTACATGTCATCTGCGTAGCACTGTACTCAGGGTCTGTTCTTCTTCTATGGTTATTCGCGGTGTTGGCATGCATTCATTGTCCATAAAAGCTAGATGCATCTTCGCACGTCTGTCTGGGCGACCTGTTGACCATCTACCTCATGCCCATGCGTTCAATTGACTGGGGATGGGCATCGCTTCAAAATTTCAGCAATGGGCGCGGCGGCGTTCTGGACAAAAACCATACCCGTTTGGTATGTGACCGAGAAAAGCCGTGGCATTCTAACAGACTTCGATCTCAATGCGGTTCTCACTTTCAATTGCCATTCACCTTCGCTTCCAGGGATTCGCTTGCGGAAAGATGAGAAATACAACATGAACATCTTCTTACTCTCGTCCTGCCTTTCACGTTACGTGTGATCATTAGATCTTCGTCAAGCCCGTCGAGGTCTCTATCAAACCAAACAGGTGTCGTCCGACAGCGTCTTCTGTGTATCGTCAAATTGGGTAGTTTCCGCATGGGCCAGTCTTCAGCGCTCAGCGTCTCGCCGACCAGTCAGAAAATATTGCACGATGAGATCGAAAATTACTTCACTTTGCAAACAGACCTAGCACATGAGGACCCTCTTACGCTATGTTCTGACTCTGAAGAACCCTGATTCCTGCGGTACCACGGCATGGACTGAATCATAGGTTTCGAGCATATCAAGCATCCCTTGGTGGCGTTGAGTTACTAAAATGTTGACCTGACCTAGTTCATGCGCTTTTGTACTTAGGTCCCAGATCACCTCGTTTCATTGGGCCTAGCGTTGTTGTCACTCCCAAGGTGCAGATCTTAGACCCTTTCCACCTCGTCCCACAGTACTAACTTTCGCTCCTTAGTGTACAGGCTTTGTTTTGACAATATCGTTCCGACTCCAGACCTGTGACTTTCATAATTTCTACCACTCAACTGCATGTACCCCGGATGCAGGTCCACCACTGACTGCCATGAACTGTTTGTACACAATGCAAGTGCAAGGTATGAGTCCATTAAACTGTTGACAGATTAGAAGCCTGCTACTGATGATCCTGCGCAGGCTGAAGGCCCTCACTGTGTTGACGTCTCTT
>JH814871.1:93576-104184 GCA_000296255.1 Omphalotus olearius VT 653.13
TCGCCGTCTACATTGCTTACGCTTCGTCTGGGATTGAAACAAAACAGATTCGACGAACTGCTTGCACATTTGGCCGAGTCGAGCAACCCGTCGCACGAACGTTATGGGCAGCACTTGAGCAAGGAAGAGGTGGATGACTTAGTCCGTCCCAGCAGCGAGACGCTCGACGCTGTGACTGAATGGCTTGACTTCCACGGCGTCGAGCCTTCTGCGATGTCGGGAACGGCAGGCGAATGGATAACCCTCACGGTCCCTGTGCATGTTGCTAATGCGCTTTTGAATACAACCTACCATGTCTATCAGCACGAGTCCAACCCCGATGACCGTGTCCTTCGTACACTCTCCTACGCCCTTCCCCGCCATCTCCATGCTCACATCGACGTTGTCGCACCGACCACCTATTTCGGCACTCTCAGGAGTATGAAGGCTACCCACTTCTTGCAGCCAGAGATAACCCCTCTCAGCTCGGACGTAACTCCTCCCAGCAGCTGTGTTTCAACTATTACCCCGACGTGTCTTCGTGACTTGTACAATGTGCGTTCACATGCTCAGATTTCCGTATGAATACACTGAACACCTCACTTTAGACTGTCGGTTACACTGCGACTGAAACGGCGACTAACAAGATTGGTATTGCTGGCTACTTGGAGGAATTTGCAAACGTCGCCGATTTAAATACTTTCACCTCCCGTTTCCGTACCGACGCCACCAGTGCTAACTTTACGACTGTCGAGATCAACGGCGGAGGTAATGACCAGAGTGATCCTGGAGTTGAAGCTAATCTTGATGTGCAATATGCCATCGGCGTGGCCTTCCCTACCCCTTTAACTTATTACAGGTAATTACTATCTATCCAGGATTCTTAGGCATTCTAGCTGAAATTGGGTCAAAACAGCACCGGCGGCTCACCCCCCTTCGATCCAGACGACAACACCCCAACAAATACCAATGAGCCTTACCTTGATTTCCTCAACTTCATCCTTGCCCTTCCAGATGATGAGCTCCCCATGACATTTAGCACATCATATGGTGACGATGAGCAGACTGTCCCATCCGACTACGCCACCAGTGTATGCAACATGTTCGCTACTCTTGGTTCCCGAGGCGCGTCGGTAATGTTCTCTAGCGGTGACGACGGGTGAGTTTAATGTCTAATCAAACCTCATATCCCTCTCACTGACCAAACCATAACACCAGTGTCGGCGGAGGCGATTGCGAAACCAACACCACCCCCACCCAAACCCTCTTCCAACCCAACTTCCCCGCTTCCTGCCCCTTCGTCACCACCGTCGGTGCAACGACCCGAATCTCACCAGAAGTCGCCACATCCTTCTCTGGCGGCGGTTTCTCCCGCCTCTTCCCTCAGCCCTCCTACCAATCCGCTGCCGTATCAACCTTCCTCTCCGCCCTCGGAAGCCAATTCTCCGGTCTCTTCAATCCTTCCGGCCGTGCGTATCCAGACATCAGTGCACAGGGAGAAGGGTTCCAGGTTGTCATCGGTGGCCGTGTGTCAAGTGTAGCTGGAACGAGCGCTTCGTCCCCTACTGTCGCGGGTATAATTGCCCTATTGAACGACTTCAGAATCGCAAGTGGGAAATCGACGTTAGGGTTCTTGAACCCATTGCTATATGCAAACCCGAGTGCCTTGAATGATATCACGAGTGGGAGTAACCCTGGGTGTGGGACGGCAGGGTTCACTGCGAGGGCAGGCTGGGATCCGGTTACGGGATTGGGCACGCCCGATTTTGTCAAGCTGCAGGCTGTTGTTTGATGTACATAGCTTAGAGTGAAAATATGTGTATGTACATCAGAAGAGAAATTTTGTGCTTCATTGGTTATGCTGTCTCTGAGAGGTATTGTTCTCAAAATCAGTTATAAAATGTGCCCGCCTAGCTCAATCGGATAGAGCGTCAGACTTTTAAACCATGACTCATGGCGGGTAATCTGAAGGCTGCGAGTTCGACCCTCGCGGTGGGCTAAGAGTGTATCTGGAACTTTTTAATTTTTTTTTTCATCATGGGACGAGAATCATTGCCGATGACTGTTTATACAATTTGATTCTATCCAAGTTCTTGCTTCCTGATCTATAAGTATATACATACATGTATACATCTTATTACGTACAAGTACATATGCCATCAAGGTCCAAATGCGAGTGTCTAATGCAATACTGTCCTGATACTGTCTATGCTCATATCAGCCTCACTTGTTCCAAGACATGCTGAGCAGACGGTCGAGTAGATGCGTCTTGAGCCCAGCAACCCTCAATGACTTCCCAAAGATCGTCAGTATACCATTTATTATCTACGGGCCGAGGTGGACGACCACCGCGAGTGACTGTAGACATGACAGCTGCATCAACAAGCCGGGGTTCAGAAAAAGGTTCCTTCCCTGATATTATCTTTCAACAGATTAAGAACAGCAAAGAGATTACCATCGGAAAAGTTACACACCTCAAGGACAGTGCAGCCAAAAGAATAGATATCTCGCGCAAATGTAGAGTAACTCGGGAATTCATCTGGAAGGAACACCTCTGGAGGGAGCCAGCGCATTGATCCACCTGTGTTCATCGACGAAGTCGTGAATGGTTGGGATTCAGAAATACCGGCCAGCCCGAAATCAGTCAGGCAGCAAACCAGGCCGTCGTTTACTAATATATTTGACTGAGAATGAGATTTCAGTAATGACATACAACAGCGCAATAGAGAACGCTCACGCCTTTGATGTCCCCATGTGCTATTGGTGGATCGAGCGAATGTAAATAGTTCACACCTTCTGCAATTTCACAAATCTTTGCGTGCCACACACAATCAACACAAATCGGCAACTAGCAAAGTCGGCACGTACTACAGTGTGCCGATTGTGTTCCGGGTGGTCCTTGAGGTAGGACATAATATGCCCATTGTTCATCCAAGGCGAAATCATGCAGAAGCTGGGAAAGAACAGGGTGCTGTTGATACCAAAGAATGGCACGATGTTCGGGTGGTCAAGTCGCCTCCACAATAGCGCTTCACGACGTAAACTCTAGAGGAGAAGATAGATGGTTATTTGCATAGACGGGAACCAAGTCATAAAAGACTTGCTTTGAATAGACGGTCTCGATCGTTTTCATCAAGGAAGTACCGGAGTACTTTGAGACACACGACACGACCGTTAAGAAAGCCTTTCCATATATCCTGAATTTCGGTATATCACTAAATGATTTTGAAAGCTGAACTTTGACTTACTGCAGACCCCCCACCCGTGACAGGATTGTTGCCTTGACGAACAACACCAGTTTCAAGTAAAAGGGAAGGGGGGAGTAAACGGTACTGTTTGACTAGTTTGTGAACCAGGTGCTGACATTTCTTATGATATACAACGTCGGATCGTTGATTTTCATATTCCTTCGTAAGGATGAGGAATCTGGTTGTAGGTCACGCAAAAAAGAGACACCCACCGCTTGAACCAGCTGAATGACTGAAGGGGCCCATAGATCGCCAACAGATGTTAAGGCACTTGTATATTCGAATACATCATCAGAAGCCAGTAACCTTCGAAGATCGTCCGAGCAGGTGATTCGAGGAAATGTCGTTGCCGAAGTATTGCCTATCGGTATGATTTTGCCATAATAGACTGGTTCGAACACGAGCATTGTCACAAGCGAGACTTGTTCTGTTGTACCTACTGATACGAATAGCGAAGCCGGAATCGGTGTCAGGGTTTTCAGTATCGAATTGAGGTTTTCAAGAAGTTTCGGATGTGAGACGAGCAGTTGAGATAATTCTTCAATAAAAGGTGGTGTGTCAATTCTGGATTAATGTAAGGTCAGGAAAATTGACGAAGCTTTCAATGTAGATAGACAAACTTTGATGTGCACCAAGAATAAAACAACGTCAACAACGCAGAGAAAGTTCCGTCTGATTGAAGAGTTAATTCGGCCTCTTCAAGATATGATTGAACAATATCTCGGTGCTCATTCCACCAGATGCGCATTGTATTGTCGTCATCGGACTGAGCCTTTTCACGTAGATTAAAATACATTCTACAAGATTGAAAATCTTACAAACGTACCTGTCCCTTAAGACCAACAACACTCTGAGAGTTCCCGTAACTCGAACCAACCCCAGAACTCGCACTCTCCGAACCTTGCTCTTTGGGCGGTAAAACCTGTCGTCCAGAGTCCTCCTGCCATTCTTCGGGTTTGTCAATAGATTCTTGTTGAGATGGATTACGACCGAGATGGGTTGAGTTATGAGAGATGGAGGTTCGACGTTTGAGCCGGCTAAAGATGGAGGCAAAAAAACCCTGTTTTGACGGATTTTTTTCTTTGGCTATTGAGGAAAGAGAATTAATTGGCTCTGCGCATTGCGGGAAGGACATAGAATTACTTAGTGAGGGCCGACGTGGGGAATCTGGAACGTCGTGGTCATCGTTTTGGCAAGGTACAGATTCTGCAGAAGTATCCAATGTCGAAGCGCCGCTGCGGACTGGCCTCAAAAACAGATCACTGTATTTGGTGGACAAGGTATCCGAAGAGGATACCATAGGGCTAGTAGGGCTCGAGTAATTGCTGAGCGCGGAAGGAGGTCTTCGAAACCACTTCATTCTCGTCGGAGAGTTGCGCTCGTTAGAGGAACCACTGCCAGTATGCTCGATGGACTCGACTTTCGAGGGGCCGTGGCTTCTTGACTTGCCTCGGGAGTCTGACATTCGATGTCGACTCCAATGTACCCCAGACATGGTGCGGCTCTTCCCTCTAGGCTCTCCGGTTTGCTGGGTAAGAAGATTGTCTTCAGAAGCCTGGGAGCACGGCCTTCAAGAGAAGATATCAATGCTGTTATGATAGTAATCAATATTTGACAGGATAACGCAACATAAATGATTTCATACGGCCATGAGGTTGTCCAAAGCCCTTCGGTATCTCAAAGCCGGTGAATAATTGGCGACTTCATGCTGCGCATAGCCGTGGCTCGATTTGAGTCATTCTTTGCAAGAAAAGTGTCCGTGGTCGATAAAAGTGCTGAAGGATTTGGTCCATCGTTATACTAACGATTATGCTCTGGTAGCGATCGCCTCTGGTTACAGAGAGGGTACAGCAAGAAGATGTTACCGCCAGCACTAGGCTTTACACCGGACCGTTGCGGACCGACGGAAAAAGCCCTTCCCACCTCAGCGCCTATTTTTTGCTTGCCTTCGAACAGGGTAAGCTTCTCAATCTACATATCGATGGCTCGTCCAATTCTCCTCATAAATGGTCCTAATCTCAACTTGCTAGGCACTCGTGAGCCTGCAATATACGGACACGAAACTCTTGCCGATGTCGTTAACACTGCGAGGGCCAATTCCGAGAAGCTGAATGTCACGTTGTACGACTTCCAGAGCAATCATGAAGGTGCTATTGTCGATAGAATTCAACAAGCGAAAGGGGAGGGTGTGAAGGGTATCATCATCAATCCCGGTAACTACCTGCTCGATTTCTGGTTCTGGAGCCCAAATCTGATTATTACATCAGGCGCGTACACTCACACTTCAGTGGCGATTCGGGATGCTCTTCTCGGTGTCGAGATACCATTCATTGAGCTGCATGTTTCTAACGTCCATGCCCGAGAAAGCTTCAGGCATCACTCCTATTTCTCTGACAAGGCAGTTGCTATCATTGTTGGTTTTGGAGTCAAGGGATACGGTTTGCGTATTTTTCTTCGATTTATACTCGCTGCTGATAGGACGAGTTCCAGAATATGCACTCGATTTTGTCGCTAATAGCCCCAAATTTGCATAGGATATGAAACATAGTACTAAAGGACTAGTCGAACGAAAGCAACCATTGTACAATACCGACCCCCAATCTCCTACACGTCCTTGTGACTATAAATCACTTTCGAGAAAGATCTTAAACCGCTGGTTCATCGCTGGTTAATCTTCTTCGAGCGACTACCCACTCAAGTACCGTCATCCGTTGCACATCCAGAACTTTAGCGACGCTTGCTCAAACTCAGAACAATATGTTCCTGCCTTCTAACTCCTGACAACGATTCGGCGTGGGGTTGTGCAGACGCCTCAAGCTTCATGTTTGCCCATCGATCCGTCCTTGCGGCAGTAGCCAACGCGATAAATGCATTCCTTCTGGCAATATTATCCGACGACCTTCGGACGGTTCTGTATTACATATAAGACATGACCTTCGTTAAGATCTCACCTCTTTAGAATCAACCACCATGTTCTACCAGCCAGGCAAAACAGATCACGGCCTTCCCTATGACCCCTTCAAAGCCTGCGTTGTTCCTCGTCCGGTCGGTCCATTCTCTCGATTCCTCCGTTCGTACACCGCAAACTCACCTCTTATTATAGATCGGATGGATAACAACTCTCAACACCGACGGCTCGACAAACTTAGCGCCCTACAGCCAATTCAACAACCTCACCTTTGATCCACCGCTAGTCATGTTCAGTGCCAACCAGACACCAGATGGGAATCGGAAAGATACCACTGTAAATGCCGAGCGAATGCAAGAGTTTACATGGAGCCTCGCGACGTGGGATTTGCGGGAGAAAGTCAACATGAGTGCTGAACAAGTACCTTATGGACGTGACGAGTATGAGATTACGAAGCTCACTCGACAACCGGGGCAAGTGATTAAAACGCCGATGGTAGAAGAATCCCCCGTAAAGGCGAGTCCTCCATTCAATATGGCATGTCCCACATTAAGCTAGCTTTAGCTGATATCCGTGTTTCCAGTTTGAATGCAAGTATCGCACAACGCTGAGAATCCCAGGCGGCGGGGAGTTTGGTTCCGTAGACATCGTCATAGGCGAGGTTGTGGGTGTACACATTTCAGACAGCGTGTTGACCGATGGAAAGCTCGATGTCCTCAAGACGAAGCCTATCGCAAGATGCGGGTATTATCAGGTGAGTACGTGCGTTCAGTATCGAACGTCGTAAACGCAACCCCGAGTACTCAAATATGAGATGGCAAACAGTACGCCGTCATCAAGGACTCCAGTCAAGTGTTCGACATGATCATTCCTGGAAATGACGAAAGGCTTCTGGCTGGAATGGAAGGATCGACGAAGAGAATTCGAGCATATAATGACGTGATATGACTGTAATCGATGTATTCATTGTTACCGCGCTACTTTAGTACTCACACTGTGACTTTGGTGGGACAGCGGAAAAACCTTCGTTCCTCAACTTCACTTCGAATTCGCCATGAGATACGACAGAGCTTTGTCTCAGCTCTTGAAGCTCGAGAACGAGAACAAGGAAGATTTGGAGTCTGAAAGGAACGAGGATGAGGACCGGTTTATTCCTGTAGTGCATTCACGCCTACGGTACACAGCTCGCCTCAAATGCATAATTGTCGGTACTAATATCGCCCGCCTAGCTCAATCGGATAGAGCGTCAGACTCTTAAAATAGGACGGGTGATCTGAAGGCTGCGAGTTCGACCCTCGCGGTGGGCTATTTGTTCTTTCCTTTGATTTTTGTAACTCGTTCTCGTTAATGTTTTTACTCGAGCGTACCCGCCCTTGAGCATGGTTTGCAAATAGTTTATTCAGTTCTTGTAGGGCGTGAACAGGCACAAAGCGGGCACCGGGCACCGGGCCTCAGGCCTCAGATCCAGACTTCATTTACGTGCGAAGTTACAGACATTCAGGTATTCATTACCGAATACATATATTATAGCAAAGTATACTACTACACAAATCAAATCGTCAAATCTGCATCCGTGATGTTGGGTGCCGGACTGAAAGCGAAAGAAATCAGGATGGAGTGCACATGTACTAGAATGAACAACTCACAACTCAGGATTGTAGTACCCTACTCCACCCAAAGTACATGACAGCCCGTCTTCGCTTAACGCGGATGCTCGAGCTACCCAGCCACTGCCAGATTCAGCAATCACGCAAGTTTCACCCGAGGATGGCATAGGTCTGTCTGTGATCACCTCCATGTTGTAAAAGAACACCTGTCCGCCCTGATCAGTATACGAGGTCATACAAGATCAAGGAGCTTGCCTACAGGAAAGTTCCAATCTGTCTCTGATAGGCTAGACGTTGTCTCTACTTTCAATTCACCCCAGGTTTGTTTCTGGCCCTCGAGGTTGAACGAAAACGCTTGGAGTAGGTTGGCTACAATTCGAGGTATAGCATGTCTGGACGTGTACTCACTAATAGTGTCATTTCCATTAGACGTGTTGATGCAGGTCTGCTCCCATGTAGCGTCGGAGGCGTTGACGAGCGCGATAGTACACTCTACCAGATCACCGGGTGACAGAGCCTGAATAGAAACGGTAGATGAGCGCATAGGCAGACTCAAAAGGTATCTATAAAGACTATACCATGATTTCTCCTCCAAAGCATCCCTATAGCATGTATTGTACCCTTATTTAAAGCCAGGAGTGTGAGATATTTACCTCGAAGTCAGGGTTATCTCCCAGGGTGTTCACGTATTGGCCGCTAATCCACCACTGATGGGTCGGCTGATTGTTCGGGGCACAGCTGGAACGATTATTCCTAGTCTAGCCAGGCGGAAAGTGTGTTCTTTAACTTACGATGGTCCCCACGTCAGAACGGGCTGTAGGACCTGCAAACAACCAAGTCGAATCGGCCTGCAAACTCGATGTACGAAGAACCCAAGTTGCAACGAACCCCATTGCCAATATTCGCAGGATCTCCGCCACTTTCTTCCAACGCATTTCCTGGCTGGACTCCAGGCCAGATGAACAGAGTCTGGTCGTCAAGGTCATTTGCAGGAATTGCCGGGACTTTCATAGTCACAGTGAGTTCTGTAAACATGTCAGGTACTCCGAGTACGCAGTTTTCGCGGCGAGTCTTTCATACTGGTGACATGTACGCCTGCGGGTTGGAGGAAGTCGCTTCCAAAGAAATCTGCTAGTGCGAGCTGAGGGGCCAAGATAGCAAGCGTAAGGATTGTGGCGAGAAGGAATTGGGGTCCTGACAGTGAGGGTCCAGCATATACCATACTGAAGTCAAAAGGACCAGATGAAGACAATAAATTCGTCGTAACGTTTAACACGTTGTCTTCATCCTTTATATCTGACGACTCAGATCATTGCGGTCCGACTTGGGCCGAACTGAGAAGTCGCGTGCGTGAGTGTTGACAGCATCAGAAAGCCAACGAGAGAAAACTGAAAACGTATTCAGAGAATCGTTGACATTTGACGACAATGCCAGGGATTTGTAACGGAGTTGCCACCAGATTTTCAATTCTATTTGCATTACTGCTGCTCTCTTCTTTTTGGGAATATGTTTTGGTACTTTCAGTGCAGGCGGGGGATCAAATGTGTATGCTATCCGGAATGCATCTGAGGTGCCACTTTCGCAAGAGCTGTCATGAAATTTCAGCTCATTGTCGGCTCCTAGGTCAAAATGGTCGGACTCCTGCAAACGGGTGGGATCGAGTGAGGAGAGCACGGTGAGCTGCCTCCGAGGAACAGGTGCACCAAGCTACAGGAAATTCGGTGTCAGTAAGAAGTTGCAAAAAGACACAATGTTCTGGTGCACCTTTTGGCTAGCAAGAATCCCAAGTCTCTCTGAATTGAAGGTGCAACGAATAGTCCTGGTGGCTAGTTCTGCTGACTTCATTCTCTTTAGTAACACCTGCTTCAAAACGCATTTCTACTGAATTCCTGTTACATAGAGAAGAACTTCAAATGGATCTTACAATAAGTTTGAAGAGCTGAGTACCACTTAGGGATCAGTACTGAGCTTCGTGCTTCAGTGAGAGTAGATTATCATACATACTTACGTAAACTGGCTCAGATGAGCTCTGAAATTTAGAACTTGAAGCAAGACGAAATTTCGAGCACATCATGTAGATAAATTCTGCTAAATTATAGGACTCTATGTCCAATAGGTATAACATATTGTGCACTAATAAAAATCGGAACATCTCGCGGGTACTCTGTCGAAGAAAACGTTTTCTGAACGTAATTTAGGACGGTGGCACCTGCAGTTCATTCAGGTGTCGTTCGTGATCTCATAGAGGCCCTCTGTAAAGTTCTAAAACAAACAGCAGCAGCATGTTTGCTGAAGTCAATATCGACCGTCCACCCATCCGCTCGAAGAGCCCAGTCCCCGTTCTGCCGCAGAGGCAAATGCACTAGACGAACTCCCACTTGCAGCAGGTCCCCTACAGCTGGCTCATTGAAGGTGCCATCGTGAGCCGATGTTGGGGATACTGACACGCATTTGACAATGCGCAAACCACGTAGGGACTTTTTATACGGTTTATTGATATTGTTTGACTCCTCAGGCTCGACCCTGTCCATTTTCACAATAACTGATCCTGCATGTAGCAAAGAAACTTTGTGAGAAGAGCTTAGATGGGAGAAGAAAGATGATAGTATGTACCTGTAAAATGTGCCACAGGGTTGGACGTTGGATGAGACGCATAGAAATTAGGGAGCGCCAACCCCCTGACCCCCGACGGTGTCTTTGAATACACGTAATTCTTCTCTCCTAGTTGAACAGAAAATGTAACTCCTTGCGATTGCAAGACCGTCGCTCGATCTATAAGTTGGCCGATTGAAGCCCACTTCGTAAACGATTCCAGGCGAAATTCTTCAATAAGTCCTTCCTTCAGGAGTATCATCCGCAAAGGCCG
>JH814872.1:0-77696 GCA_000296255.1 Omphalotus olearius VT 653.13
GTAGCTCAGAGTTGCCTAGGGGAGACTAGGCAGACATTGAGCAGCCATTACATAATATCTTCTCGTCTTGTGCTCTCATTTTGCATTGTATTCAATTGATTTCGTGTCGCTTGAAGCAGCACAAAAGCAAAAGCATAGTAAGTAAACAATATATTTGGAGATATCGAACTTTGAAAAAATCTTTCAGTTCAAAATGTTCTTTCATTCGGCATTTACTCGCAACAGCCCTTCCGCTGCCTCCAATATCTGCTGCTAAGACCACTTGCCAGTGCTCGGGTAGACGAGCAGCTATTTCTCCTGCAGTCGATGGCAAGATACCAGCCGCGATCATTGCATTGATGACTTGCTTCACCCATCATGAACGTACCAGTGAGCTTTGCTTTGAATAGCTGAAGATGATAGACAACGACGTGAACTTGACGAGCCATGTATGCAGTGAGATGTTAAGATATTACGTGCGGGTCTGCAACGATTCTGAATAAAGAAGTAGGGTGGTACTAAACTTAAAATTTAAGGTGGACTGTAGCCCGTGGGAACAATGAGTGCTCGCAGTCGCCACTCGCCACAGTGCGCCACAGTATCATATGCCTTCTCAAAGTCCCATTATCATAGATCCTACAAGCCTGCCCACCGGGGACAACCTCATATTCGAAAACTCCTCCTTCTTCACGCAGAAAAAGGGCTCTCTGCCTACTCCTGCTGAGGTCCTAGCACAACCTCTGGTTAGAGAAGGAAAGAGGGTAGCCTTGTTCCACTCGATCGGAGTGGCAGTCAAGTATGACGAGTACACCAGCATTGCAGAAGGACAGTGTCTCTGGGCGATTCGTCAATATTTGCCAGAGGTCCCTGTTCCTGAAGTATTTGGGTGGCAACATGAGGGCCGAGAGTTTTTCATTTATATGAGTATCGTTCCAGGTGTCACGCTGGAGGATCGTTGGCCATCTCTAACGGAAAATGAGAGGATTTCAGTCTGTGATCAGCTACATTCAATCATGCGCTCTCTGAGACGCTTCCGTCAAGACCCAAACGATCTCTTTGTCGGTAAGTCATGATTCAATGCCCCGGTACTCTTTCTATCTTACGAGTTACAGGGCATATCGGTCGACAGCCAGTACAAGACATCCTATTGTACGCAGGAGTTGAACGTCCGATCGGCCCGTTTAACTCAGCCGATGATTTCTGGGAATTCTACGCTCGCGAAAAACAAGTAAATTATCCACCAGATTTTTGGAACGAATATTTACCAAAACAAGGACCGTTGACGTTTACTCAGAACGATCTCAATCGCGCCAATATTATGGTAACGTCGGCAGACGATGGGCGCCCAATACAGGTCACTGCTCTCATCGATTTCTTTCAATCCGGTTGGTATCCCCGATATTGGGAGTTCTGCAAGGCAAAATGGGTCCTGTGGAAGGGTCCCGGACCGGACTCTGGGTGGGATGAATTTGTGGACTATCTGGGCCGCTTCCTCGACTGTTGCACAGATGACGAATATAATGCATGGAATTTCTTCACTTCTCTGCATTACGTCTAGTACCTGCCTTTGCAAGGGCGAGTCATTTTTGCTTACAATAACAAGTTTACCTACTTATGATGATGACCTATGATGAATTTCAATTAGTAGACAGGAATAAGTAAAGAAGACCCCCGCCGGTGACGTGAAGATATACTTGACGAGGTATTAAAGAGCAACTTGAGGGTGGTCAGGCAAAGCAGGAAAAGATGGAAGAGGCTGTTGGTAGCTCTACCTTGAGCTCAGGCATCTTATACTTCAAAAAATGTGGCGATGGAATTGAAGGCAAGAAATTGTGGCGAGAAGTTGATGAGTCGGAAGGCACTTATTGCTAGATTAGGCTACGACGAGTCACTGGATCTGCGTTGCTACTAGTGTGGATATGCACAGCTTAGCTTGATCCCTGAGTTTGAAGTAGCGTTTTGAGCAAGATACTTACAGGGTTGAAGGAAGTTGAAGGACCGTCGCGGGCCGGGATAGCGTTAGCGCGTCAACTCAGCCACACGCGTCTTCCAGACGCTTTCGAATCCTTTCATCATGTTAGACTTAGGCTTTACGAGAATGCCTGTTCTCAATCAAATCCAATGGGATGAATGCATAGCTGAAGAGAGACCGTTGAAGCGAGCGAGGCTCATATCTTTCTCAAAGGGAGAATTCTGTACTTCGAGTGGCACGGTGCGTATACCCAGTAGAATCTCTTTCAATGCTTATTGATGTATCAAGTGGTTAGGTACAACAACAGCACGATGAGCCCTGCTTCTCCCAGAGGGAAAGCTACAATCTGAATAGCCAAATGGTACCACGACCAATTAAACCCCTACCCACCCGGAAAGCCCCACAGAAACGCGTAGAGCCCCCTCAACTTTCAGGGAGTTTTGATCTATTTTGGACAGCGTCGAATATTTCAAGTGCCCCCCAGCAAGCAAGTTCAGTAGGGGAAGACCTAACAAGTCTCAGTGCGATCGCAAGGACGCTTTATATATCCCAATCCGCTTCCGCTTTCAATGCGCAAATCTTCATTCCTCACCTAGACAGTCATGATCAAGCAGGAGGGGGTCTCATGCGGTCGTTTGACATTCGGGATCCTTTGAATGGGGAGCGTCTAGATGTCGCTCTTTCTGACATTCGTGTCGTGGACACACCCCTCTACTTAGAAGACGAACAAAGGACAGCCTTTGCACCGCACTCATGCCTTTGCAAAGGTCCTCACATAGTCTCTGGCGCGCGGATAATAGGAGAAGGATGTATAGGTGACATCGTTGATGGGTTCGGTCAACTGAAGATGTGGTGTGCGTGGGCCAATCAAAAGGAGTGTGAAGATGCTGGGTTTGTGGAAATGTTCCAAGGCCATTTCGAGTTGAGGGTGTTTTATGGTGAGATGTATGAAGAACGCGGTTATGGACATACGGATGATTATAATTTCGCGTTTCGGGCACTGCGAAGCAGGAAAGGGGTAGATGGAACGGTTGACGGTCTCGACGAGATAATTTCGGGTGCTACGGTAGCGTGAACAGCATTGTTGCCTCTGAGTTTCCTTGTTTTTATTATCAAGTCAGTCGATAAGTAAGAATACTTACAGAAACTAATATGTATAACCATTTGCGTTTGACTTGCATCGCAGAAGCGGATCAGGAAACATGGATTACATAATACAGGCGCTTACACAAGGACCGAAAGAAACCCGTCCTTGAATTTCCTCATGCCATCGATGATTTTCGCCGTACGGGTCGCACCTTTTTTCTTTTCTTGTGTTGGAGCATATGGTATCCACAGTACTTGCTCGAGTTTGTCGTAGACGTAGCATGACTCTTCGTGCAATGTCTACGTCCACTTTGCCTCCTTCTTCAATTCCGATATTCACTACTGTCTCCTCTTATCGGGAATGGCGGCGACAGGCTTTTGACGAGAAGAAATCGGTCGGTTTCGTACCGACTATGGGCGCCCTTCATGATGGTCACTTGAGTCTGGGTATGTGCTTTGTACAATCCAGACTGTGCAGGCCGTCTGACCAGCGTCCTAGTTCGCAGATCTCTACAAGACAACGACCTGACTGTCCTCTCAATCTTCGTTAATCCTGCCCAATTTGCACCTCATGAAGATCTAGCAACCTATCCTCGTACTCTTGAGCGTGATCTTCAGCTACTCGCTGAACAAAAGTTCGCTGTGTCTGATACGGTGACCCGAACGCCCTCTGCCGTCTTTCTTCCGACTGTAAAGGAGATGTATCCTGCTGGTATCAGTCAAGATGTCGCTTCGCAACGGGGAACATTTGTAGAGGTGAAAGGCTATGGGGACGAGATGGAAGGCAAGAGCAGACCTAACTTCTTTCGAGGTGTCGCTACAGTCGTTACCAAACTGTTCAACGCAGTCGAGGTCAGTCCGTGCATTTGATAGCAACGGCGTATACTCATTGTACCTCAGCCGACAAACGCATATTTTGGACAAAAGGACATCCAGCAAGCTCTTCTCCTTCGACGTCTAGTCACTGATCTCCTTCTGTCGCACCCGGTTCCCAATAATTTGCATATAGTACCAACGACTCGCGACGTTTCTTCCGAACACAGTGATAACCTGGCGCTTTCCTCGCGTAATACGTACTTGTCTCCTTCCGGGAGGAAAGTCGCTGGAACTTTGTACGCGGCTCTTCGCAAGGCAGAGGAGACTTGGGATGCGGGTCGGACAAAGCACGAATGTGTGCAGGCCGCTCAAGAGTTGGTTCATAGTCGAAGTGAGCAAGCGAAGAAGGAAGGCCTTGACGTGCAGATCAAGCTGGATTATATTGAGATGAATACCTCCACAAATTTCGAGGTGGTTCCTGACGATTTGACCAGGGATTCAAAGGAGTTGAAGGACGAGGCTGGGGTAATTTTGAGCGGTGCGATGTGGGTTGACCAGACTCGGTTGATTGACAATATCTTGCTGGGGGATGTGAATAAGATTATTCTGTGAAAACAAGCAGCTCGGTTGTTTTAGAAGAAGCGCCTGTGTAGCAACTTAGCGCCGGCCACTGGCAATGTCAAGCTTGATAAACTACTTCCTCTTTCACCTCTCTACACGTTCTGCTTAAATAAATCTTCAATAAGAATGATTTCCTCCTTTGTCGCTTGATATCGTTTCTGAGTATCTTTGTCTTTGTACCACAACATCATTATGGCTCGAGGTGGCACACGCGGCACATCTCCAACCCCCGAACTCCCCAAAGTTTCCTTCAAAAAGGTGGAAGACGACTTCTCGACGCCGAAGAATGGCGTACATGATCAACAAGCTCGTTCTTATGGCTGTATGTCCAGACAACCGATACTATCTGAGGGCGGGGCTAACTGGAGTCATCTGGCGCAGACAACGACTTTTCGGATTTCCAGCGACCAGAGTATTATATTCGGCATATCGGTGAGCATATTCATGCTGGAACTATATGCGAATATTCTTAAATGTCTATCAGAGCCACTTGAAATCGATTTAGCGAGGCAGGTCGAATATGACATGGATGAGCAAGGTAAGTGTCGGCAATACCTCTCACTTGACGATCATTAACCGCATTTTTTTTAGATAAAGAGTGGCTTGATGCCTTGAATATAGAGAGGAAGAAAGAGCAGGTGGACAAGGTCTCCTATGAAGTTTTCGAAATAATTATGGACCGTCTGGAGAAGGAATGGTTCGACTTGGTACGTTCTGTGTTCCAAATATTCCCTCTGTTGGTGCTCAAAATTTCTGTTCAGACGAAGAATATCCCGAAAGCAGACTTTGCAATGCCGTCGGAGGATTCGACTTGCGCAATATGTGATGATTCTGAAGGAGAGAATAGTAACGCTATTGTATTCTGTGACGGGTGTAATCTCGCGGTCCACCAAGGTGCGTGGTCAGATCTCTGCACTACGAGTGTCAGACTGACAAGTTTGTGTTGGCAGATTGCTACGGTGTACCGTACATTCCGGAAGGGCAATGGCTCTGTCGAAAATGTACTGTGTCCCCAGAGAATCCTGTTGTACGTTTTTTCTATCAATGACACCCAAACCAGCAGACTAACTTACTCATAGTCATGTATACTCTGCCCCAATGAAGGTGGAGCGTTCAAGCAGACCGTCAATGGAGAATGGGTGCATCTACTTTGCGCTATCTGGGTTCCCGAAACACGCGTCGCCAATGAAGTGTTTATGGAGCCTGTAACAGGTGTAGAGAGGATATCTAAGCAGCGATGGAAGCTGGTGTGTTTCTACAACTCCCGTTTTTGTTACCATGCTGACTAGAGACCTAGAGATGCAGTATCTGTGATATTCGCGAAGGTGCATGCATTCAATGCGCCAAGACTTCCTGCTTCCTCGCCTTTCATACTACGTGCGCTCGCAAAGAGAAGCTCCTTCTTCCAATGAAAAGTACACAGGCTGAATCAGTGACACTCACCTGCTACTGTGATAAACACCTTCCGGTGAACCTCTCTCTATCATTGTTAATGAAATCGATAACTCATAATATTGATAGAAAGAACAACAAGATGCCCGTGCCGCCGCTCTTGCAGCCGAAGAGGAGGACGAAGATGATGAGCTCCATCCTTCGAAACTATCGAAATCGGCTCGGGCGTATGCAAAGACGTATAAACCCGGTCCGCCGCTCGTCCCGAATATTATTGTTGAGCGCATCTTTCAGTACATTTCCAAGGTGGTATTGAGGAAGAAATCTGATTTCCTCCTCTTGGTGTGCCGGTATTGGAGCTTGAAGCGAGAAGCTAGGCGAGGTGCGCCGTTGCTCAAGAGGCTTCACCTCGAGCCTTGGACCGCTACCGGTGCCAGTAACAAACTACAGAGTGAGGAAGAAAGAGCTATGAAGCTTGAGGTGAGCCAGGGTCTTGATGAAAGTTCTACGTTGCTGATAATCTCCGTGCGTAGCAATTGCGAATGTTGCAGAAAGATCTCGAATCTGTACGCGAGCTCACGAAATTGACTTGGAAACGGGAGAATAGGAAACAACAGCAATTAGAGATCATCCAGGAGCTATTCTCTCGTTGTTTGTTCCCTCATGAACCTCCGCTTCGGCTTGTGTTTGAGCGTATTGTAGGGTGAGTCGTTTTGGACCGATCTTGGAACATTCTTCTGAAATCATCTTGTTATCAAGGCTTGACAAGAACGACTATTTCAAGAATCCTGTCGGTAAAGCTGAAGTGCCTGATTACTTTGATATCATCACTCGCCCGATGTGTTGGACTGTTATCGACGAGAGATTGGATAAACACGAGTATTGGGACATCAAGGAATTCAAAGTACGAGATTATTTTCACGAATATCTTTCTCACATAGTTATTCATTTTATCGCAGGATGACATAGAACTCGTGCTGGACAACGCAATGCTGTATAATAAACCAGGAACACCTTTCTACAAGACTGCATGGAAGATACGAAATGCTGCTGGGCCTATACTAGAAGGTCTTGAACGTCTCTCCACTACGAAGTATTTGCCACCGACTGTCTCAGAAGGCAAGGTGCCCGCGGATGCCTCGGAAAGCGAGCCTCCGACCTCTACTCCCTCTCCAATCGGCGATCTCGAACCTCCTCTCGAACTCCTCGAACTGCTCGTTTCCCTTGACGCTGTGAAGGATGACATCCCTCTCCTTCTGAACACTGACCCTATGACATCGCTTTTCAACTTTGAATTTCCCGTTTCCAAGCCACTGCCCCCTCCACCACCGCCAGCTCCTCCCAAAGCTCGTAAAGGCAAGGCCCAGAAACCCCGCACAACGAGAGTGTCTGGCACTGAAATTGGCCCCGAAGGACGATTTCAAATCCCGCCTGAACCACATACACACCGAACGAGGAGTTCAGGACGTGTGGAGGCTAGTCCAATACCTGGGCCATCACTCGGTGGCGAAGAGCTCGGAGCATTGACTTCTTCCGCTGGCCATTCTCTCAGGTCAAAGAAGTCTGTAGCAGAGCCTCTACCTTCACACCCTGGTATTCTGGAGGACGTCGACAAGCAACATTCTTTCAAATATTTCAACGCTGGTTGGATTTTACCCGCTGATCAAAAGAGACGGGTTAGGATTCCTGCGGCGGAAAGACCTCCGGTACCTCCGCCTAAAAAGAAACGGAAAATACCTGTTGATCGTGCGACGTCTGGGTTGTCTGTTTTCAGTACCACAGAGGAGGATAATCAGACGTTGGAGCATAATGATCTTGGTGATGGCGCCACAGTTGATGGGCAGTTGTCTGCACCACAATCGACTATGAGCGATGCCGCACCGGCGATACCCGTGGGATTGCACACTCTATCACAAGCTGCAGCGGCCGCTGCTGCTGATGAATCGATGGAAGTGGACATGGATCAGTATCAGACCGTCGACGACCTGCCATTGGATTCCCAAATAGAATCCCAAGCTGCGGAAGACACCATGAAAGTAGATGATGAATTTTTCGAGAACCCGCTTTCGTATATCGAAGAGGGACGTCTGCCTCCTATCGGAACTGTCATCCGCGCCAACGGGAAAGTAATCATCGAGGAATTGGACTCACCTGCGACGCGGCGAGAGAAAAATCTGAGACGAAAAGCAGAGAAGGCAAAGTTAAAGCAAGCTACTTCCATCATCACTGAGCCAGAACCAGAGCCAGAACCGTCAACATCTGCTCTTGCAGTTGATTCAGAGCCTGTGGTTCAATATTCTTCGTCTTCATCGGTTGCCAAAAAGACCGACAAGGGGGAAGCCGAGTCTGACCTCAGCTCTTTAAGTGAATACGATGGCGCACGGGAGAAGGAAGCTTCACAATCTCAGGTCGGTCAGTCGTCTTCCGGGCCCTTAGTCAAGAAAGAAGCTCCGACATCTTCATCTACTCTTACCACGACGACGCAACATGCAGACCCGGGAGCAATCGTGCTTGGACCTGGACAGGATTTGGAAGGTGGCACGCTAGTCTGGGCCAAAGCAGGTAAATTGGTCTCTCCTTCCCCAACGCGTTCTGCACCTGTTACTGTTACTGTTACTGATTCAGTCGCTTGTCGCCTATAGATACCTTTCCCTGGTGGCCTGCGGTGGTGTTTGAACGTGATGATCCCAAAATACCTAAAAGTGTCAAGAAAATTGCCGACAATGCAAAAAAGAAGAAGAAGAAAGATGCCAAGCTGTATTTTGTGCGCTTCTTCGATAAGCAGCAATCATGGTACGTCTTTATTCGTCTCTTTGAAGGGTTGATATAATATCCACCCGTTTATGTGTATAGGCAATATGTCGACACTGGGAAATTGAAGATGCTAGGCGAAGACAGCGGTGCGTTTTATTTCTTCCTTCGAAGTGTTTCTGAGGTGCTGACCTGTGGGATAGCATTGGATGAAGACTTGTTAGCGCCTACTTCTCGTCGACAGCGATGGAAAAATACTTCGATCAGAAATGAGTGTCGTGTAGCTTTCAGGTGCGCCGCTTCACAATCGCCTGAGCTCTTATTAAATCGGTTTCCATTGCTTTATAGGAAGGCACAACAGGAAATGGAAAAGGATGGAGGAGCCGAGGACAAAGAAGAGGAAGGAACTGGTGATGTGGTTGAGCCTGCACAAGAGTGAGGAATGGCCATGTATATGAATTATCAGTGGGTTGCATACAGGTTGTATAAATCATCCACTTATGTTGCAGACGCAGTCAATTTGTATGTACTCATAATTAGTCTTATATTCTGTTTTGGGAAGCTGTAAAACATGTTACATGGATGGCTGTATGCATTACTGAATCCCCTACACAAATCATCTCTATCATAAGTAGATACAACGGGTAATAGATCCCTACTATAAAATATACAAAAGATACCATACAGCCTCACAACGACAAAACGAGACAAGCCCTACTTCTCATGCCCGATAAACTGAATATTGATCTTCGGGAGCAACCCTTTCGAAGGTCCCATACTCCTAAACAAGAAACCAAGGATAAAGAACGCAAGATACGCTCTGGGTCCTTTCACATGACGTGCGACCAGCATCGCTGACTTGAGATACCACGCCAGGACCACCTTGCGATATTTGACGAAGCGTTTGAGCAAGCGCTCGATGATCCATCCGAGAAGAATGACGACTTTAGATGTGGGCAAGGCAGCAGGGAGGTATTTCGTTTGCTGGCCGCGTACTAGCCGTATAGGGTCTTCTTGTTCACCCACTGTGACTTCGCGGGCTTGTACGAACATGAGTTTGGTTGTTCCCTCGGAGATGTTCTCAATGGAATAGACGTTGCCTGCGCGTATGGCAGTTAGTGAAAAGAACGGGAGTGGGTGGCGAGTGTTCGAACTTTACCTCTGGGAATGATGCATGAACCGCCAGGTGCGAGGATGTAAGCGGTATTGTGTATCTTGACATTCACTGCGCCTTCGATTACATAGAAGATCTGAAAGAGTGTTGATTTATAATGTTCATAGTCCAGAATGCGATTTCACGTACATATGTGTTGTCCTTCACGCTCTTCGAACCCTTTCGACCCAGTTTCGGTATATACACGAAACCAGCAGCCATGTACGCCCCTTCACTAAAGACCTTACAAAATGACCAGTTTCCATCGAATGCCGTACCCATAGATTGTATGACTTTCTTCTCAGTATATGTCACACCTGTAAAACCTCCTTAGTACGCATCTCACAGAAAAATGTAGGGCTTACGTCTCGAAACCTCCCGCTCTGTCATATATTCCAACACATTACCATCAGACACCGTCGCATCGTCCCACCCTTGCTCCAAGTGAGTCACAGAAGCCTTAGAGGGCTTAATTTTGCGCCGAATTGTTCTCAGTGGACTAGGTGTGCGCGCATCTTCAAGTGTCGTATTACTAGAACTCGCAACAGCACCAGTGCCCCCAGGAGAGACGACTTCGACTTGAGGAATATGTATCGACTCAGAACTACTTCTCCGCGACGGAAGGCCTGGCTCGGTGGGTACATCGGAGACAGAAGGGTGTTCAACGATAATTGTAGACGAAGATACGTCTGATGTGACAGTCGTGAAAGAGTTGGAAGAATCTGTTGAGGATGTGGGTGTGTCGGGCTCGGGCTCGGGCTCTGAGTTTGAGGTCTGTGAAGTAAGATTGTTGGTATTATCTGCCTCGGACGTCGTGTCTGAAGGGGACTGCGTCGTTTGCTGAGCTCTCAGTTCTGTATCAATAGGTGGAAGTTGAGTAGAAGGAGATTCAGTTGACATCTTGGTATACAGCTGAGAGTGTCGGACTAAGAAATGTGCCACACCTTTACGACGGCGTTAACCCTTTCACGTGACTCGTTACGACTTCAAGCCATTCTGCCAACTGGAGTGTCGCATCTTCAATGATACTCATGGTGATAGGCTGTAACTCTGGCGGCATATCTGCTTCTCGTGGCTTTCCCAGGTCTCTATGCACTATCTATGCTTGCCACTCAGCTTTGTAGGAGTCACTCAAGCGACAATGCATCATGCAACTCATGACGCGACCTCCGTTGTCCATCAATGTTACCGAAGATAATCCTCCATGCGCTGGATTCACACTCAAGCTGCAAGTTGAGCTTTGACGACCTAGCTGAAGTTGGCTCGTTCTCGTTTCAAGACTCTTGCCTTTGCCATTGCCATCGTACCTGGATTCTCTCCCTCGGATCATCGTCGTATCTTCAGGACGAGTTCGTCGACAACGCACATGCATGCCAACAAAGAGTCGAATACTAGGTGCAAAAGTAATCAAATGAGATGGCAAAGTCCACACGCGTGGAAACAGCGACATTAAATAGGTATGGTCCGTGTTTTTCAACTTATTGAAAAGACTGATACAAATACTATCTGAATACAGAACTACCGTCGGAGACGTTATATATAATCGGCTCTGTCTAGCCCGAGGGGTAGATCTGACCGCCAGACATCATCATGGAGATTGGAGAGAACGCAAAACGTGGAGATGCGCAGAAGAATTTGCTTCTACTCCAAAGATCAGATGTTCTCGTGGGTGGCAGAAGTCGGAGATTTTACCGATGAATGTGAGACGGGGTGCTTCGAGAGTGATTGTTGGCGAATGTGGGTTCGTGCCAGATGGTGATGAATGATGATGCACTGCACCCGCGACACTCGTGACCCCCAAGGGCTCCATGTTCGTCGTCATCGTCAATGAACCTGGTGTAGAGGATGCGCTCAGACAGCGTGAGTACGTGACGAAAGACAGTGCCGAAATTCCAGTGAGACGGCATTGGAGAGTAGAATGGGTCCAACAGAACAGGTCAGTAAAGAAGTCACATTGGAGCGGCCCCAGCAAACTAACGATGGTACTTTGTAGGACCTTATGTGGATCGTCCTATGTATATCGTTGTCTGCCTATAGCGATAACAAGCATAGCTTGAAACAGTGACACATCGACATTCGTGCTAAATAATGTCGCGGCGAACTTGGGTTCAAGGTTTACAGCCGTTCCGGAAGATAATGAGATTCCTGCTTGCTCTTCTGTGGTGACGGCTGGTAAGTGTGCTACCAAAAGAATTACTATTGGGACTGAGGTAAATATCAGTGCTTGTGGCTCAGAGGATCAAATTATCTGCCAGTATCTTTGATAGTCCCTCTCAACGAATGAATTCTATCGGGATAAGATCAGAAAGTATATATCTTAGCCTTCAAGCGAAGTAACGCATGCAGAAATTCAAGGACTGTATAGAGAACCTTCCCGTCTATACATGATGATAGAGTACAAGTCACAATCTGGGGGCCATTAGCTTTAGTGACAGGCCGCGCCGCCGCGGTCGGCGGAGAAACGTCCGCGGCGATTCTTTTGTCCGCAAGCAGTGCCAAGCACGCCGGCGGTACGAAGAGTGAAACATACTGCAAGTCATGGCAATACTTCCGACACAGGCCAGCACTATTAGTTAACAAGAGTAACAAGGCGCGGAGTTTCTGCTCGGAGAGATCGAGGTCGACGAGTAACTCGAAGCTTTACGGCCGCATGTCTCGCTATTGAGCCAATAATACGTCCGAAAGTCGAGGACAGAACAGTGCAGGGTAAAGCAGGGTCACCTGCCGCTATGTAGAAGTAGATGAATAGCAAAAAAAAAATGGGAAATATGTATTGTGACCGATATCTATTCCAACTGATATTCAAACGGAGACATCAGAGGTAACACCGAGTAGAGAACACAGAAGAGAGTTAAAGCAAAGGAACAAGGTTGGCAGGCTTCCCAAAAAGAGAGGGCGCAAGACTGGTGCGATCGTACCATAATTCCATTTTCGTTTTTTTGCTCTCTTTTTATTTTATTTCATCGTCTGATATATTCTCCCCTATATAATCTTGACTAATTCCATATCTCTCCTTTATTCCCCATCCTCTCATCTACAATGACCGTTCCTCTTACTCCCGTTACTGCTGAACTTCCTCGTCCCAAGGATGTCGGTATCCTTGGAATGGAGGTTTACTTCCCTCTGCGTGTACGTCTTTTTGTCGATCTTCATCCATGCTGATTCTTATCGCTTTCAATAGTGCATCTCTGAGGCAGATCTTGAGGAGTTTGACGGTGTCTCCAAAGGAAAATATACCATCGGTCTCGGTCAGGAATATATGGCATGGCCAGATGACCGTGAGGACATCAACTCTTTCGCGTTGAATGGTATGTAGTGCTTCATCCTACAAACACGTTTTTCATCTTGGATTCCCCATTGCAGCTGTCGCCGGACTTCTCGAAAAATACAACGTCGACCCGAAATCCATCGGTCGTATCGATGTCGGCACTGAAACCATCATCGACAAGTCAAAGTCGGTCAAGACCACGCTCATGGACTTGTTCGCAGAGTCTGGCAACTACGATATTGAGGGTATCGACTCCAAGAATGCTTGCTACGGGTCCACTGCCGCTCTCTTCAACGCACTAAACTGGATCGAGTCTACTTCATGGGATGGAAGGAATGCCATTGTCGTGGCAGGTGACATTGCAGTTTACGCTGAGGGCGCTGCTCGTCCCGCTGGTGGAGCAGGTGCCGTCGCCATGCTCATTGGGCCTGGCGCACCTATCGTGTTTGAACGTAAGCTTTCAACGATCGGAAATTTAGCTTCTTATTGACCTTTTTTGTATTTCTCACACAGCCGTCCATGGGAACTACATGTCCAACACATACGACTTTTACAAGCCCAACCTTTCCTCGGAATACCCCGAGGTTGACGGACCGGTCTCGGTCGTTACTTACACTTCGGCTCTTGACCAAGCCTACACCGCTTACCGTGAAAAGGTCGCCAGATTAGCCAAGAGAGCAGCACTCAACGGCCATGCAAATGGACACGCAGAGTCCAGCTTCTCGATTGACTCTGTCGATTACGCCATCTTCCACAGTCCTTACGGCAAGCAGGCCGTTAAAGGACATGCCCGCATGCTCTACAACGATTTCCTTGCCTCGCCGCAATCTCCCTTGTTCGCCAGCCTCCCTCCTGCCGATGCAGAGACTTTCCGCAGTTTGACTCGAAAAGCTTCGCTCTCGGACAAGAACGTCGAGAAGACCTTTATTTCCCTCGGTAAGAAGAGCTTTGCAGAGAAGGTGGATCCTGCAATGGCTTGCTCCAAGCGACTGGGCAACATGTACACTGGTAGCTTGTACGGCTGTCTTGCGTCGCTTGTGAGCAATGTTGAGCCTGCAACCTTCAAAGACAAGCGGGTCAGTCTGTACGCGTTCGGTTCTGGTTGTGCGGCGAGTTTCTTCACCCTCAAGGTCAAGGGTGACACGACGGAGATTAAGGAGAAGATGAACTTGACAAAACGTCTCGCTTCTATGAAAGTTGTGCCTTGCCAGGACTTTGTTGATGCTCTTGCTGTGAGTAATATCTTTCATCGCATTCAAAATTATATTAACGTATTTGTTTCAGCTCCGCGAGAAGAACCACAACGCGAAAGACTACGTTCCGGAAGGATCCGTTGACAACATTTGGCCTGGGGCATACTACCTCGCCAGTATCGACTCCAAATTCAGGCGTAAATACGTCAAAAAGGCAGTTGCTTGAGTCTCTATCTTCGCGTATCGGTGTTGCATTTTTTGAATCTTGCTTTTCCGGTTGGATCATGGGCTCTTATACCATTGCCGGTCGTCGGGACGCCAGAGCCTTTTCTAGAGATCTATAGAAGACATACGCACATTGAATTGTATAATTACATCTAGTACTCCTTGCTTGGGGTTGTAATATAAACTGTAAACATCTACGTTTGCACTCCACCATCGGTAGAAGCCCTGCGTGCCTAGTCCTGCCTAGTTCCAGCTAGTCCCCGACTCTGCCAGTGAAATTGGTACGTATATCCAAATGATCTGTAAAGGAAATTGTATATGTAGGTGAAATAAATGAAACATGGAAGTTTTTCAAGGTACGAAAGTAGACGTATAGACGAAATAGATTATAGGAGACGTGCAATGTGCATTTCTGTAAAAAAGGAGGCGAGCCTCGAGGGTATAGGGGAAGCGACTGTCCGTATCCTGGAATTAGGGCTGGGTTAGAAATTCAAAAGTAAATAACAAGTACATATATTTATTACACAAGAGGTCCCAAACCTGCATGTAATACTATGGTGATCAGAGATACATGTGCAACTTTTTGAGAATTGATTTTTGGTGTCTTCCACTTGAGACTAAAGTACTAATTCCTTAAATAAGTACATAGAATTAATGAATTGTGTTCAAAACCCTTATGTAATCTGAATTGATGGGATTTTCTCGTGAGGATGGGGTGGTGTCGGGCAGTGACCGAGGAGGAACAGGGAATTGTATCCTGGAATGGTATGTACACGGTCCGAGACTTCCATATTCAGCCATTACTTACAACAGCATCGCAGGCACTACTTAATATACTGACGCACACTGCTGACGTTTATTGTCCGCCTTTGTTTTCACACGCTTTCCCTCCTCTTAAAGAGACTCATGAACGTCGCACCCGTCGAACATAAACGCGTCCAACTCAATACAGGCAACAGCCTACAAGATAAAAAACTAAAACATCTAGCTCTGCGTCATCCATTCACTCAACAAGAACGTGAAACACGAATATGTGCCATCCGAACAACAGTCTAATCTGAATCTCAACAGATCGACGTGATATTCCCGTCAAGCAGCGCTCTTGAGAACGATCTTGAAAAGCTTGTGAAAACACCTCGATACGTACGAGGAAAAATTGCGCTTGCACAGGTCGTTGAGGAAGCTGCGCATGCTGGGTGTGTTAGTTCGTATGATACCCGAAGGTGAGTGTTAAACGTTGAATGCGAATGTCTACATAAACTAACGATTCTATTTCTAGTGGGCTCTCAATTCTTAGCATTGTATCAGGCGTGGAAGAAGATATATGGTGTATCGACTACCGAGGGGTCCTGACACTCTCAGTTTGTAAAGACACGTACGAAACACTTGGTCTAGTCGGGAAAAAAGTCGGGTTTTCAAAGAGGAAGAGGAAACAAGGGGATGAGAGACATGGTACGCAACCTTCCCCCCTTTTTTCTTTGTTATGGTATTGTTAACCACAAACCGTTCAGTACAGTGATCTCTATCTCACTTTATGCGAAAGATGCTGAATCGGTGAAAGAGAGACAAAAGAGAATTTCGGCTCTAAAGCAGTGGGACGAAAGGAGAGCGCGCGAGCGTAATTTGGAGCTTGGTACTCCTTGGGAGGTTTTGTGCTTTTCAGAAGCAGAGTCGGAAGGTATGGCTTGGTAATTTGATCGCGATGTGAACGTTGACATTTCTCAGAACTTGAAACGGTGTTCCTCAGACTCGGGGGTACCATTCAGAATCACGTCGTATCAGTTGATGCTCAAAAGCGGAGGACTGATGATGTTATGATCCCGGTGGTGAAATTGACACCTCGTCCGACGAAACAAGGCGAAGCTGAGGAAGAGGATTGGAGTGATGGGATGGAGGCGTTATTTGAGTGGGTCGGGATGGCGGGGTTGGGTGCGCAACGGTAAGTTGTAACTTGTATTGTTCAGCACCATTTTTACATCTCACTACTAGACTTCGAGCCAACGATCGCGTAGATCCATTTGTTGCGCTTTACGACGTACCCTCGCCCTCAGTAGTTGGATCTATCACTCATATAAGCTGGACAGGGTTCCTCAGTCCCTCGTTTGTACGGGCCGTGATGGATACTGTATCGTAAGTAGCCGTGTTTGAGCTTGTCAGCTGAATTCTGACTCTGGGCCCCTCATTATCAGAAACTACCTGTCGCAACGGAAGGACACTCATCAATTTTGCAGTGTGACATGCCATATGTGTACCTGGAGTCCCGTCTCGTATATTCCGCCTAGTCTTCAGAGTTCTGCGTCTGGGGGTATACCTACGCCTCCGGTGCGAGATCCCACGAGAGATGTTGAGGATTCGTATAGTGTGGTTATGGTCTCTGGTGGGGGTGAAAGCGCTGGCTGTGCTTGGGCGCTGGCAGAGAGCGTTGGAAAGTTTGATGCAAGGTGGGGATAATACAATGGTCGTCGTCTGTCTGTGTTACTATACGGATGAGTGGCCCGTGAGAACGACATACCATATATAAATCCGCCGCTAAACTCCGCACAGAAAAAATAGTTGAGAATTATAGACGCGTCTGCCCCGCATCACAACATTCTCTCAAAAAAACACCAAATCATGGGTCGTGCACTCTTTTCTCAAACGATTTCTTCTTCTCCTGCTATCAAGGATCCCTCTTCAGACCATCTGTCTCATCATCCACAAGGAGCCTACGAAAAATGGAGCATTTCCAACCCATTCGACCCAGATTCTGACGAGTTCTTCGTTGACGCTCAATATGAAGCTTTCATTGATCCTGAAGCCTCGGTTCCGACAGCTGACCTCTCCAGTGAGGTCAGTGACGAGATGATGCTTAATTCGATGGAGAGAAGTGCCAGCGGTAGTCAGAGCCCAATGGCTGTTGGACCAGACGATCCTGCCCAGCTCCTTGCCGACGCGTACCCTCAGCTCATGAGAGACCCAAGCCAACTGGAATCTCTTGCTGAGCTACTTTCGAGAGTCGGACGCAATCTGAGAAGTGGCTCGTTGCCTACGTTCTCAGACGTAGCCGAGAGGTCATCGCAGGAAACCCAAACCTCGACGAACCGCCGCCTTGTTCGTCGTGATTCGAATCTCTCAGATATCGTTGATCTCACGATCTCGGATGATGAAGAAGAAGAGAGAGAGAATAGACGTCCGCCAGATAGTCCGCCTCCGTTGTCCCATTCGTATGACCCGCTGTATCTCCCCTTACTCTCCGCCCCTTCTTTGCTCAGGCAATCTACTACCGCTTCTGAGCTCGGGTTGTCTTCTTCTTCCTCCTCTGGCTCTGGCTCGTCATCCAGTTCTCGTTCGGATTCACCCACGGGAGTCGATTCGGCGCCTGCTACGCCTGGTGCAGAGCATCACATTCCGAGTTTTGTGCTCAATTCACCCTCACGACAACACTCGAGTCTTCCCTTCCTAAACACACATCTAATCCCCGTCCCCGCTGACTACGAGTCGACTTCTCCTTTATCTTTCCGCGTTCCCCCGCCCCCAGGGACACCTCCTCGTCGAGCGCCACTGACTGATTCAGGTCCCGTAAACCCTTCCCCTCCTCCTTCTGTGTCGCCCCGGTTGTATAATTGGTCCAGAACTCGAAGTTCAGCGCAGATTCCCTATGGACATTGGCCGGAAGTGGTCGCATACGAATCTGAGCAGCCTACTTCTGGACGTCGCAGGTCCTCCACTTCTACCTCGTTCGATGCGCTTGGTGTTGAGGAAGATCGAGATTTAGATGCGGACCGAGTGAGGTTGAGAGTTGTTGGACCGACTCTCAGACAGATGGAGAGGCATTCGAGGTGGTGATGTGAATACCTACAAGAATTGTGCGAAGAAGGGAGTTGGGTCGAGGATATCTGAAGTTTGGATCAAAGGGTCGCGCTTTTAGCCCTGGGATAATGTGCTAATGCTCTTGGCCAAGAGCGATGTCGCCTTGCGACTAAAATCCAAAATGTAGCATTGGGACGTTGTCACATTCCAGCTACATGTAAAAATCAAGTCTCTCCAACGGAGCAGCAGTCCTTCCTTTTCATGTGTCTCTCGTTTTCTTTCTGTTCTTGGTTTTACTTGTTACTCAAGTCTGTCCTACCTTGTATCTGGAGTTCAAGTTTGTTATACGATACTTGTCTATGCAGTACTCTATCGACTTATGTATTTATAAGTATTGCGTTCCTTTCTCTGCGTATGCTCTCTTGTTTTCTGTTTTTATTGCGGTGTTTTGGTAGATCAAATACAAACGTATTTCGCTCTCAAGACTTTTGGAAAGGTTCAAATAAAAAACGAGAACTGAAGCAGACTGAAGCGCAGCAGTACGCGTGCAGCACGTGCCCGCTTCTGCTCTCCCCTCGTTCCTGAATCCTGGCGTGTCCTCCCTATTCACTGGAGGGTTCCTTACACACTTTTTTTCTTTAGATACGTTGCACCCGTATCTTGACCTTTCAATATCAACTTTGACGCTCTTGCGGACGGTTAACGCAGCGCATACACATTGTACTGCCTTGAAAGCCTTGGAGAATCTAGAAGAGTGAGTCAAGTGGATTGTTGTACGATTCTTCTCATTGAGTGTATTTAAACAGTTTCATCGGGATTCTATCAAGTTGGGAGTTGTCCAAGAAGACTAATTGCGAGATTGTGTATGAATTTCACAAGTCATCTTTAACATGCCCATAGTTCTGCACTGACTGTTATGTCAGATCGCCATCCTTTGAAATTTCTACCAACCAGTTCAGTTCAAGCCTGACTGGGCACATTTATGGAGTCTTCTTCCACACCTGCAATCACTATCGTTCCAAAGGGCTCCGAGGACGGGGAAGCAAGCGACAATACTCCCTCGCTTGAACGCTTACGAATATCTGAGCCGGATGAGAAAGAGAATATCGGAAATGCAGGTACAGATTTGCTGACGACGAAGGATCCGATACCAATAGCTGTTTCTCCCAACCCTTGGTCGGACGTTGCTCACCAGTCTCAGAACGAATTCTCGAAAGAGGAGGCAGAGTTGGCCGCTGCAGATGATAAGATCTCCGTCGAGGAAATGAATGTCCATCAGTCTTTACATACACCTGATCCGTCGACGATGGACAAGTCTATTACAGCAGGACTCGCTGCTGATCCCGACACCTTATCACCCAGTTCACTACGCAGTCCACCTCCCACACAGATATTGGACGAATTTGATCCGTTAGCGGATCGGGAAGAAGAAGATGCGCGAAAGGCTTGGGAAAGGAGTGAAGGTCACCCACCAGCACCACCTTCACCCGATCGAACAACTTCCCCACCTCCACCTGTTCCTCCGTCAAAAGATGCTCCTCATACCCCAACGCACAAATCGACGCCCTCGCTAGGTTCTGGGTTTCCTTCCTCTCTAGCAGCCCTCGCACGATCTTTCGCTATCCCCGCACTTTCCGCTGTTGGAACGCCGCGTTCTCGCCCGCTATCGCTTGATACGGCCAAGGCCGTCCCTTCTCCCAATACCTTGTCTTCTTTTGCTACACAGCAAGACCAACCGCGGGAGGGAGAGTCGTCTTCGACGCCTAATCGATCGAGAGTTGGCACCCCTCTAAATGCTAATGAGAACCACTCCAGCGGGCGGTCTCAAGCGACTTCGCCGACGCCAGGTAATGGTGGAGAGCCGCTGTTTGACTTTCAGAAGTTTCTGGATCAGATGAAGTTGCGAAGTGCAGACCCAGTGTCTAAATATCTTAAATCGTGGGTGAAATACTCCGATATTCCTAAATACATTGCTAATCTCTCCCAACAGCTTCCTCACAAATTTCGCCAAACGGACATTCACAGTGAACGACCAGATGAAGATCATCAATGATTTTCTCAATTTTATCTCTAACCAAATGCGTCTATGCGAGCCATGGAAGAGCGCGTCTGATGCTGAATTTGACCATGCTATGGAGGGTATGGAGAAGTTGGTGATGAATCAGCTTTATCAGTATACCTTTACACCTGCACTCGTCAAAGATATTAATCCTTTGACGGGGACACCGAAGAGACCTGTTACTGCGGATGATTTGGAGAGAGATCGAGTGTTGGCACAGAGGATCGCGTTATTTGGGTGGATCCGGGAGGAACATTTGGACGTGCCCGTAGGTGAAGGGAGTAATGGATTTTTGATGTTCGCTGAGCAAGGTAAGCGTATGGTAACGAACCGCAGAGAAACGGCTAATAGTTTTATTTTTTCGGGGTGGACAGAGCTACTCAAGATAAATCATTACAAGGCACCACGAGATAAGCTTATATGCATCCTCAACTGTTGCAAGGTCATCTTTGGTCCGCCTCTGTCCCTTTCCATTCCTTTGCCTCCTAATCCCTTTTCCATTCCTCTTCCTACCATCCCATCATCTTTGACCTCACTGTCTTTTATTCTGATTCTGACTAGCTGCTTCCCAATATAGGTCTTATTCGACATTTACGGAGAGACGAGGGTGCAGATTCGTTTGTGCCTATACTGATCTTTGTGGTGCTCAAGGCAAATCCAGATAATTTGCTTTCAAATGTCGAGTATGTTGAATATTGTCGCCATGATATCCAGTTCCTAACGACCCGCAGATTTATCAGCCGTTTCCGGAATCCCGAGAAGCTGCAGAGTGAAGCTGGATATTATCTGTCAAGTTTGGTGAGCATCCTCACCGCAGTAACATCCTCCTCGTTGACTGATGGTTTCGAATGGTAGATGGGTGCAGTGCAGTTCATCGAGACGATGGATCACACCTCGTTATCGAATGTAACACAGGAGGAATTTGAGAAGTATGTGAAAACCAATTTACGGTCAGTTTGACCACACTCATACCTCCCTTCAGAAACGTGGAAACTGCGATACAAAATCTCCCGCTGTCTGCTGACGGGTCACCATCAATACCTTACCCTGGACCCATCGATTCTGTCTCCTCTACATCGTCCTCTTCTTCATCGTCATCATCTATATCGTCCATATCTACACCGCGCAAGACAGCTTCGCCTCACGCTGGCGAAGAGTCTGCACAACCGCTCTCGTTACCTCTCACGCAAGGTTCGGGAGCATCGACACCCATAGCTCTGCAGCTTTCGGAGGATGCTCGTATGCTTTTGCGCAAGACTGGTGATGCGGTCAGTAAGCCTTTAAACGCAATCAGTAGGATATTTAATGAGGCGCTGGATATGGTTGAGGATCCATTCAGTTCGAATGGGGAGAGAAATGCAGGGAGCTCTCGGTTTGGTACGCCCGGGACTGGAGCTCCCACAATACCTACATGGTATGCGAACCATTTTTTTTTCATCCAAGTGTACATGTCACATTTTTTGTTTCATAGGTCACATCCAAATGCAGCTCAAGCCAGCCAAAGTCTGCCCGGTTCTCGCTCATCATCACCTGCGCCTTGGGTAGGCGGATTCCAAACTCCTGCTCCCTCAGCAGATAATCAACCTCCGCAAATTCAAACACCGTATAAGCCTCGAGTGAAGAGAGTTCCTTCACCAGGTGGGTATTTAGCACAAGCACAAGCGGTAGGGCAAGGGATGACCTCACCGGGATATTCTCCAGAGGATACACCTTCACGGCCAAGGCCCGGTCAAGCACCGTACACCAATTCACCTCTCGCCATAGGACCATCGCGGCCATTACAAGCTCCTCCGAGAGGGCAGTCACTCTTTAGGCCCGGGTCTTGGAATGGTCAGGCTGTCGATCCGCAGTACCTTTATCAGTATCAGCCTGGTTCGCCCTCGTCTGTGTCTCGCCCTGCTACACCTGGGACTTCTGGTACGGAGGCAGATCTGGATATAGCGGGTATGCAAGCAGAAATTGACTCGGCACATTCGCGGGCTACGGAAGCAGCGAAGGAAACGCTGATGCAGATCTTCCCTGCGGCTGATGCCGAAGTCATTGAATGGGTGTTGGAGGCTAATGAGAACGATCTGGGGAAGAGTATTGAGCAGTTGTTGGAAATGACTGGAGGGGATTGATATTTGGGAGTTTTGGTACATGATTAGTTCATATTTTACGATTCTTCATTTACAATGCTCCCACTGAATACTCTCGGATGCAGAGGGAAGGTATATGTCTATTGGTGTACGTTACAATTTATTCTACACCGATCAGTATGCGCTATACATCCTCAGAAGTGAACTCATTCCATTGCAGATGGCCTTTACTCCAGTGCTTGTTTCCTGAGATAAAATCGGCTCTGACTACTTTTCCCCTCCACACCACTCGATGCTGCTTCTCCGACTTGATATAGGCGCCTTCTACACGACCATCCCAGTAGCTGGAAGTAGTCTGAACCATTTTTTCGAGCTCTTCGTTTGAGGGTATCAAGCCCTCATAAATCACAGGAACAATGGCAATCGTCGTAGATTCCAGCAATGCCTTAAGAGTCTGCCTGTCCACGAACGTGTCCGTGCTTCGGTCGTAGAAATCAAATGCTATGAACCGATCTGGCAAGCGAGTGTAAGGTATGGAATGGGTAGCTGAGAGCCACTCTCCGAAGAGGATATATCGTTCAGGGAAATGTTCATCTCTGTCAAGTACTTTGTACAGATCTTCGCGATGACGGTCAACCCATGAACCAAGTCTTTTGAATTGTTCATGGCTAGAAGGGTTGACATAGTGCGATCGATTCTGCACGACGATTTGTGAACGATCTGAAGACAGTGAGAATCCCATGTTTGCTCCGTCTATCTTTTCAGTGATAACGACGTGTTCAGATGAAGGGACTGATGACTGATTTATAACATCGTCCGACGTAGCAGCACCGAGATTGAGCAGATGGGGAGTGCGAGGAAATTTGTAGATGCCAAGCGGCGGGGAAAGTCGAAGTACAAGATCAAGAGCAGCTGCAAAAGATCTTACTATGATAATGGTCTTGAATCCCTCTTCCAGAGTCGGGCGTATAAAATCGCGGTCCATCTGATCTACCGCGTTTCGCACTCGACTTCCAGGGGGGAGTGTAGGGTGCCCAGTCCTCGCCTGTGCTCTTGATAAACATAAATCTCGTTCATAATCGAACCAGATGCAAACAGGGTGACGAGCCCAATTTGATGCTAAGCTGAGCCATATCTTGCGATCAGACGCAACGGTGTTACACCTGTCCAATAAAACCTTGTTATTCCTAGCGTAGCCTATTTCGGTCTCACAAGACGATCTACTGCCAGCCTCGTCCTGTGAAATACGAGTCCATCCCTGGAAATCCCTAGACAGTAAAGCCTGGGAGAACCAGGACTTTCCAGACCCAGGTAGACCGACCAGTAAAAATAGGTTAGACTCTCGTTCGAGTGAGCCTTCAAACACTAGAGAGCAAGGAGGCGGTTCGGAAGGGAGATCAGGAAAGACTGATTGTCGCTTCCAGATTGTACTGCACCACTTTGACACGAAGGCTTCCTGTTGGGCAGTCTCCAGACTACCAGGTCTTAGGCTACGAAGCACGGATATTGCTTCCGTCGCAGGCATTTCAGGATGATCCTGTCCCGGTTTTGGTTTGCTGAACCCATAAGCGGCGAGATAACATGCTATCACGGTTCCAGCTCGGCCTTTCCCACCCCCACAATGAACCAACAACGGGAGTTTGGAGTCGTCATTTACCAGTCGCATAACAATATCCATTTGTTCGATAGAAGGAGGATGGTAGTTCGGTACGGGGAGAAAGATATTGAAAACGGGTTTGTTTTTGAACCAATGATGGGGAAGAGGTTCCTCTTCTGTCAAGGTCAGGACAGTACGAATACCTAACGCAGCAAGCAGTGAGATATCATCTTCATTTCGAGGAGTAGACATCGCAGCGAGGTGAAAAGGAATTATCCAACGGAAAAAGCGAGGGAGTTTGTGAAACGTGACCGAAGACCTTGTAAGTATTGGAACAACCAAGGCGATCCGAGATTCCAAGCAAAGAACGGGGTTGATACTGAGCTCGCTAATGGTATTCTTTAAATCGTCCGTCCATGGGCCAACCAAGATTGCGGCGATCTCATGAGGCACTTGATTCATCTCGAGGGGTTGAAACACACAAGCCCATTCCGAATGTTCGCTACATTTCTGCAACCGTTGGATACAGTAGTTTTGACTCTTACTATCGGACGCTCGCTCGTAAGCACGAGCATACGACAGCATAGCCAGCTTCCACTGCGAGGTCTGAGATGCGGCATCGGCCAGCCGCAAAAAGCCTTTGATCGAGCTCGGGAAAGCCAAGATGAGATCAATAGAGTACTTCTGAGCGGTCAAATAGTCGGCAAGAATATGGAGTGTGAATACTAAATGGTCGAGTAAGTCGAGGCAAGGTGATTCGGGAAACTGCCCTGGAAGTAGGGAGTGTATACTTTTGTCCATGTCATGGTTATCCTGAAAACCCAAGGTGATGTGAAAATGCTTTGGAGGTAGTCCCAGGCGTCTACGTAGCCGCTGACCTTCTGCCCAAATGATCACAGCGAAATGGATGCCTTTCGCAGGATTCCCGCCAACGCCGACGCTATAAACACGACTGGTGTCAGGACGAAGAGCGTATATTTCTTCCGGAGATAGGTTCACAGTCTGAAGCTCTGATTTAGTTAGGATTGTGATGTGATACAATGGCTCTGCTTTCGAGGTACGGATGATTTGGGAGATGGATCCGAGAGCTGCAGTTGCTAGCTCGTCGATATCAGGTCCTACTAGACCCAGAAACCCACGAGATAAGGTGAGCTTGCTTCCTTCCATAATTTGATAGAAGTGAAGACAATATTCGGCTCAAGACTGCCTGGCGTGGGGTGACTCGTTTTGAAGGACAAAACCGGACCCGATGCAAACACGAATGTATCGACGAAACAAGTTGTTTCCTGACATAGCAGCTCGTCCACATCGGCGATGACTTGAAGAAATGATATCGTGGGAAGTGCAGTACTGCTGCCTCAAGAGTCCACCTTTCGCTCAGCAATTGCTCACTTGATCAAACTCATCGCTTGAATCCAAAATAAAATGGAAATCGAATCGACTGAATCTAACATCTCTACTGCCGGTGCCCCTTTCGACGGTGAAGCTCCATCGGACATCGTACTTCGCTCAACAAATGGTGTTGATTTTTTCGTCCTTCGTGCCTTCATACAGTACACCTTGGAAGGTCTTTCGGGCTTTTTTAGCGCACACACTTTCGCGGAGCAAACTCGAGATGGTCTTCCCGTTGCGCCACTCCCAGAAAAGGACGATGTGTTGTATACGATGTTATCATTGTGCTATCCCGGGCCACCGGTGTCGTTCCACAACATTCTTCACGTACTAGCAGTGGAGGAAGCTATCACAAAGTACTGCTGTATCAAGTCGGTCGAAGCGAGCTTTCGCAATGCGCTCCTTGTTTCGAATGTGGCAAAAGTGAAGCCTGACGAGGTATTTTTGATAGGGGCGAGGCGACAATGGAAGGCTGTTTGCACAAGAAGTGCGAAGAACTCTTTAAAGTTGAAGACCTCGTTCTACGAACGAGCTTTCGTTGAAGAGGAAATCAGAGGATCCAGCGCCCATCATTTTTCTTGTCTCATGAACTATCATCAGACTTGTCGCAATATTATGCGAAACGCATCGAACCCAGTCACCCGACACAGCATCCCTGCTTTGATCTTATCTGACGCCGGCCATTCACCTATTTGTCGAGCCAATTTTCAGGAAATAGCGATTTCCGTTTGGTCTCTCGGTGGCGTTCGACAGTCCGTTCTCAAAGTTCCAAGATGGTTCTCTCAGTGCTTGGAAGATATTGGGAAAAAACTTCAGGATGATCTGTGCGAAGCTTCGATTGTGGATAATCATATGGGCACCATGCAGGAGCACATTCAAAATGCTGTAAGGAACTGCACCAAATGTGCAACAAACGCGGTCGATATGACCTTTGAACTACACAAATTTTCGTCCTTTTTCGCTTCAAGGACACAAAGACTTATTTCAAACGTCAGTGATCCCTGCTAGCTACTGTTTGTGATGATGCTGATCAGATTTCCCAACTCTAGGTGCCATTGAATATCAAGTTAACTGAGTGACACGTCGCGTTGTGTTGCAATTCGCTTGGATTCGAATGGAATTATCTATGTTACGAAACGTATCATTTGTTTATAATCCTTAACTTACAGCTAGTAATCGTTTAGCTTATATTTTTAACTTACAGATAGTAATAATGAACCTCCACGTCGGTGATACGACGTTGGCACTACCGGGGTGCTTATCGGAAGAATTTCTATGCCCGTGTATTTCCGGCACATACTGATGGGCAGATAGATGTAGCGCGTCCATGTAAGAGGTGGAAAGATAAGTTGTGCGCGAGAGTGTAAAGGACAGCTATTTGTAGGACCCGACCTTTGCCGTACAAGCACCAGAGATGGGGTACCGGTGGACGTTCAAACGTTCAAGTGTGGTGCGACAATTCTGTAGTGTTTTCATCGACCAATGTTCGACGGAAGGTCTCCGCTGACATATGGCTGTCCAGTGTTGAGGTGGTTGGCGACATGTGACCGAGACGCGCTCGGCTTGTTGATTGCTATCACATTCCCCACTCTTCCCCAACACAATCCCCGGTCTCTCGCACGCGGGGTGTACCGTGGGGTCATTCCAATCAACCAGGGACCAATTCATTCCGTTATGATACTAATACCGTAATCCACAGCTAAGCTGGCCCTCCTTGCAGTTTCATATAAGTAACTCGTAAAATGTGGCTGAACAGTTCGCCACATCGGTCCGTACCTTTGTTCGGAGCTACATGGATCCTTCACCAAAGGTTGCGCGTTCAGCTTCCTCCAATTCAGAGAAGGAACTTGCCTCTATTCAAGCTAACGAACACCTCAATGGGACCCCCATTTATAACGAACATGTCGATGTCAGCCACGTCGATGAACGCAAATTGATTCGTAAAATCGATATCGCGCTTATTCCATGGCTCTCCTTCTTGTATTTGCTTAGTTTCTTGGACCGGACGAGTATTGGAAAGTAAGTCGCAAAGTTTTCTCCTTTTGATGATTTGCTCAAGAGCCTGTCAGTGCTAGGGTAGAGGATCATGATATCCCTTGACATGCAGTATAATCTCATTTTACCTCGCCAGCTATACAATATGGAGAGGGACCTTCACATCACGGACACCCAGTATCTACTGGCATTGACTATATTCTTCTTCAGGTGCGAGATCTTGACTCGTCTTTCAGTATTTGGGGCTAAATGGATTCTTCAACCACAGCTACTCGATTTTCGAGGTGTGCCGAACACTCACTTCTTGCAGAACACGTATTCATTTCATATCCAGGTTCCCTCAAACGTGTTCCTCAAGAGACTGCGGCCATCTCTTTGGCTGTCAGCTCTCATGCTGTTATGGGGTATCATGATGGTGAATCTATTCACTTGTGTTGTAAGCGCGCCAGTCAGAACTTACGACTGTCCCAAAAAGACTGTTCAAGGACTTGTACACAACTTTGGTGGTCTCATGGGTTTGTACCCTGCATTTCTGCTCTGGATCAAATTCTCATCATACGTTTCATTTCAGGGATGAGGTGGATGTTGGGAATGATGGAAGCAGGGTTGTTCCCTGGTGTCAACTATTATCTATCGTGGTACGATACGTCGCTTTTCACTGCGCAGTGGATGGCACCTCTCAACCCTGTCTTGACAGCTGGTACAAGCGCTCCGAGTTTGGTATTCGTGCTGCCGTGTTCTTCTCAGCTGCCACGGTCTCTGGCGCTTTCGGTGGCCTTCTGGCGGTAAGTTTGAACCTCCATTGAACATTGGTCCCCTCTCAATCCGATCCAAGGCTGCAATCTCCAATATGGATGGAATTGGAGGAAAACCTGCCTGGGTAGGTCAAAGACCGTTATATCATTACGTGACATTGATTGACTGAGCGAGTTTTCTCTCAGGCTTGGATTTTGTACGTTTTTTCCTTGCTAAATTCGCTTTAAAATCTAAGAAAATGCTCTAAGCATCCTTGAAGGGCTAGCAACCGTCATAGCTGGCGTGCTTTCCTTCTTCATCATTCAGGACTTTCCGGATACGGCCAAGTTCTTGTCCGAAGCAGAAAGAACCGTTGTAGTCCGACGTCTTCAGGAAGACGATCAGTTCAGTGCCGCTGGTGAAAAGCTCAGACTCAAGTACATCTTTCAGAGTCTTCTAGATTGGAAGACTTGGGTTGGAAGTATGTTACTGATGAGTATCACTTGATTTAACAAGACTTCTGACAATTTTTGACAGTGATGGTCTACGTAGGCGCAGACATGCCTTTAGTTTAGTATCATCAAGAGATACCCCTGAAATGTATCTATTACTGACTTTTACCGCCATCTAGTACGCTTTCTCGCTCTTCCTACCTTCGATCATCAATCAGGTATGATCTTTGCATCCTACAGAATATCATCTATGCTCACTGTCTCTCAGCTCGGTGCGCTCTTCGGGCAATATTCTACCTACCCTTCTTACCGTCGGAATAGGTTTCAAGGCCACACCCGCAAATTTACTGACCGTACCAGTATATGTGTTCGCCTGCATAATAACTTGTGTAGTCGGGTTCTTGGCAGATCGCTGGGGAAGAAGAGGTTACTTTAATCTGTAGGCTTTTTCCCTTGGCTGTGTATCTTTACGTCGAAAAATTGAATTGTCATATTGTAGGATCTTCCTGTGCCTAGGTGAGTATGTAGAGAAGCCGGACTAATTTTATGCTGAAGAGTCTTGGCCTGTTCTCTAACTCTACATACAGGTGCCGCCGGATACATAATCTTGATCGCCTCAAGAAACGCTGCTTTATCCTATTTCGCAGTGTACTTAGCAGCCTGGTACGTCATCTTTCTATGTTCTTCATCAAGTCGTGCGGAGTCCCATTGAATTGGTGAATTACACAGTGGGATCTACCCTATTATACGTGAGCGCATTCTAGACTTAAATTCGGTGTATTCTGGTTGACCCGATGTTTCTTTTGTTAGCCAACTCCATGTGAGTCTTGAGGCCCTTTCTGGTGACTATACGCGTGGTGACTGGTTGTTGTTTAGTGCTTGGGTTTCGAACAATGTAGAAGGGTCCTATAAGCGCAGCGTGACATTGGCCATGGTGATTAGCTTGTGAGTAGTCCTGCGTGATCATGAGACGGCTGCCTTCGATATTCAATGGCACTACTTCATCCAGCGGCAATATAAACGGTGCAGTCAGTTCCAATGTCGTACGTCCTACTTCAGTCCCCCCCCCCAATCGATCTTCGATCTTGAAGTTATGTATTAGTACCGCGCGAAGGATCAGCCTTGGTATCCGCTAGGTGAGAATTGGTTTATCTACATTCAAGAATATTCATTACTGATTTCTGCTATCATTCGCAGGACACGGTCTGTCAACGTTTTTCTCTCTCGGGTAATTCACAAGAATGAAAGGGCTGATCGAAAATGTGTGAACAGGACTGGTGCTCTTGTATATCGGGCTAGGGTTGATATTCTCTACGATCTTCTTGTTGGCCCTTCGGAGGGAAAACATGCTGCGCGACCGCGGCGATAGGGATGAAATTATCGGCGATGAAAAGACTGGTAATGAGAAGAACGGGCGATATGCCACGGTGTTTGACGCGAAGAGAGAGAAGGGTGATGAGTGGAGCGGATATAGGTACACGATGTGAGTTCGAGCAAGTGGTCTGTCAACGTGACAAGCAAAGAACGACCCTGTAATACATACATGTATATTGGACCCAGATAACGAGATCCATGCACTTTCAGGATTAAAAAAAAACCAATTCTTCAAAGACTACTGATAAACCTAATCACATCCTTTCGTTTGGCGCCACTCACGGACAACCAGCTTATATTTCTCGTTCGATTTCAAGTTACTGCAATATCGTACTCGTGAGGTTAGTGATTTGCTTAAAAAACCTATGTACCGCAGGTAAGATATAAACACAATGTACAGCATGTACTGGACATGCCCCAATTATAGTAAACGTTAGTTGAGCAAGAGAAAGTGTGTAAGATAGGACGGTTGATCGAAAAGGAGCGGGGCAGTGCAAAAAAATGGGATCAAGTCCAACACATGAACAAGAAAAACCGAAATGAAAATATTGAATTAAAAGAATAACACATTGAGGCAGAGGAAAGATATGTGCAACGAAAACTGTGTGCACCAAAAAGCAAATCTCGTCAAAGAGTTGATGGAAAAACATGAGGTTTACACATGGCATTCACATAAAACCTTCAGGCGGATGTACCATTGTTCCACCATCCAAGATAGGCGCCAGCAGAGCTCACTATACCTGCTGCCTTGCTCATGATTGTCTCGTCTACTCCATCCTTGGTCGACCGCTTAGAGCCAGAAGATGCTTTACTATGACTCAGGATATCTTTCGGGGACGAGGGAGAAGTGGTAGACGAAGGAGAAGTGGAGGAGGAGGAAGCGTCAGCTGACGGCGATGAGAAGGACAATCTTGGGGAGGATAAATGTGGATCGGGAATACTTATCGGCGGCCTGTTGTTCATCCGTGCGATAGCTTGGGCAGCACCACGCATACTGATAACCGGTGAGTTGGCAGGCGTGGGGTGTAATGACCTCGCCTCCTCCTCAGCGCCCCTCACATCAGTGGGGATCGCGATTGGCGATAAAAATGTCTCATCGATGACCGGCGCGTCTGGTTCTGGTCTTGAATGGGGTATGACAGTTCGAGTACTGGACGTCGACGAGCACGTCGACGCAGAGGAACTCCCTACACTGCCGCCTTGTACAGCCGTCACGGGATCTACAGCGTCAGGACTGAGACTGTGACTTAGTCTCCTCTCCGTCCGTTCGCGCCCTCGCTCACTACCTCGACTTGTGCGCTCCCGTTCCTTCTCGCGATCGCCACCTCCACGTCCATTAGCATAGACACCAATTGCTATACCGATAGCACTTCCATCAGGAGACAAGCTCCCTATTGGGGAGCTCTGATTGGACCGTGAACGTTCTCTATCCGAAACCGACGTCGACGACCTCGCAGAAGATCTACCCCTAGATGTCGAAGCCGACTGCTGTGGTTCTGGAGCGGCGGGGCCACGCCCACGAGTGGGAGGTGACAATAGTGATGATGAGGACGGTTGCGGTGACGAGACAATTTGCTCAGAAGGGCTAGTTGTTCGTCCAGGAACGGTGATAGCGGGAGTAGTAGAAGGTGGGAAATAGGAGGGCGAAGGAGTACGGGACCTTGATCTAGACCTAGACCTAGATTCGCGCTGCCCCGCGCCACCGGTACTCTGATCCCGCTCGCCAATCTCATTTAAGCTTGGACTCGAAGTACCTCGCTGGAGGATCACAGTATCAGTGCGTATGCTTCCCGGTGTAACATTCCCATTTGAAGACTTGCGCCTCGCAGACGATCGCGTTTTCCGCGTAGCAAAGTCCTCTCCTAGATCAGGTCCTCCAAAGTAATCATAGGCGTCTTCTTCGGCTTCATTCTCGGAATCACTTCTGTGTCCTTGGGCGATAGAAGGTGGCGTCCGCACCACGATGGGCACCGTAGGCGAGTGCAAACCGATCACACCCTCCTGAGTCGGCTCCGTGGAGAAATAAGCTCCCTGGTGACGGTACACCCTGTCGCCATTCTCATCTGTCTCCCCCACGCTCTCTTCTCGCGAGTCAGTGGTGCTCAACTTCTCATTCACATCCTCTCTAAGTTCAACCTCCGCCTCTTCACCATTTAAACTCGTATTCGAATTTGACCGGGCCGGCCGCACATTACCAGGACCTCCGTATCTCCCACTCGGTGGCATATACACCAATTCTAGAGGTGTTCCAACGCCGTCGCTCTCACTGCCACTTCTCCCAGCGAAATATAGCCTGGCGCCACCCGGGCCAGCACCACCATCATCGCTGTAGCCTTCATCACCAAAACCTTCCATCCAAGCGCCTGAGCTGCCGCGATGGTGATAATGTGAATGTACACCAAAGCCATCCCAAGATGTGTTGCCTCCAATCTTGAGCATTGTCGGAGCTATGGGAGCAATGCTGACGTGAACTGGCTGCTGGGGCTGCTGGGAATCCTTGTCAGAGGAACTATGGCCGCTATTCCCGCTTAGTAAATTCGAAGAGGAGGGACGGAAGAGACCTTGTGATGAAGAGCCTCTACGAGGTAGTGATATGTGATTTGGGCCATCGCTACGTCGGCGACGTCGGATGCTGGAAGGTATTGATTTGCGGGCAGGGGAGGTAGACTGGCCGCTTGGACCAGAAGTTGATGTGGATGATGAATAGGAGTCCCCGGACGATGTCGTAGTGGATGTAGAAGATGATGATGAATTAGAAACTTTCGAGTTGGATCTTGGGACTTTAGGCTTGGATTTGCTGTTGCTACTGCTACGCGAACGCATCTGAATGATACCGTCGTCGTCATCTTCATCTTCATCTTGTATGAAGATGTCTTCGTCAAATTCAGAGTCAGAATCTGTGCCTATAGCACACTCATCCAGACCCCAATCAGCATCGAATCCGTCTTCACCATCTTCATCATAGCTGTTCAAGATGTATGATGGTCAGATTCGTCAATGTATCAAAGCAAATGCAACTAACCCATCATCATCGACAAACGCACCATCGTCATCACGGTCGTACCATTCCGTACTATGATGAGATCCGCCGACAACTCCAGTGTCTTTGGGTTTGTCAATCGCTATGCACTGTTCGACAAAGGTATTAAATGTGATATGTTTCTTCTTATTCAAAGCAGACCCTGCAGGCTGGGACCCCAGCTCGTTCAGGGCACCCCGCGGGGAAGGCGTGGTAGAACTTGACGACGATTGTGCTCCTTGTGCCGTCAAGTGTTGATTGAGGTCTGATACACTGTCCACGTGACTAGAAGCGAGGCGGGAAGCCTCGCCTGCGGGAGATGTGGCGTCACTAGAGCTGACAGTGCCGCCAGGAGGCTCGACGCGAGGAGGAGAGTCCTTTCGGAAGGATCTATTCGGGCCCCACCGGCTGATATGAGTGTCAGATTTCGTATGCAGGAGGTATGGACGTTTGGGACTTGAGGCTTGCTGAGGGCCGTCCCAGTCTTCCCTTTCACCATTCGAAAACAAAGGTCTCGACTTGTCCTCTGACTCGTTCTCGCTATCGTCTGGACTAAAGAGCGGACTAGGGAGGTCACTTGTGAGCATCTCGCTTATACTTCGGTACTTGAGGATAGATTTCTGCTTCGGGATGGAAAGATCGAGACGGTCTTGAGTTGAAGCAGGCTGATGTTCGGTCTGATCAGGTTTGGGCCTCGGTGGTGGGGACCAATCTACTGCAGTGTGAAGTGGACCATAAAGCCAAGTTACATCAGAGTCCTTCAGCCTAACGGACCAGGAGCGGAGGACAGTGCAATTTTCATTAGTATAGATCCTGCAACAGACGAAATACTGACCAATTGAGAGTCTCTGGTGTGACTGTCTTGAGTTTGTTTCGTTGTTTCCACCATGTCCTCCAACTTGCGTTCTCCAACCGCATGCCATTCGCGATTTCGTTCTTCTGCCTCGTCATCTTGCGCCATGAACGCCAGACATCCTCCTCCTGCCAATCATGACTGAGATAGTCGACCTGTCCTCTGGGGAGCGTAGAGAGAGAGGAATCGTCGGGAATAGCATTTGTCCCAACCGAGACCAGTAGCACAGGGAGATAATTCGACATGACTGGGGAAAGAAAGGGGGGAAGAAAGGAGACGCGACCGACAACGGCGGATTAAGTATTATAAGGTGGCGATGGGAAAGTCAATGTTAATGAGTCCACGTTGTGGTAATTTAAGCTAGATGTTGTTAGAGACGATGAGCACGCCTATATACAGAGAGAGCTCGACACTGGAGACGGCGAGGAGCGGGGGTCAGTAGGGGAGATGAGAGATACTCCAAACACGCTACATGTATTCCACCGCTCCGGAGCACCGTAGCTTATGTAATACTTCGGCACTCAGGCCCGCCCATGCCCGCTGTGCCACTACCTCCATTAGACTTGTCCGCTCCGCCTGCTGGTATTATATTGTTCCATCCGAATATTGTACTAGATATACCTGCCTACATAATTTAGCTGCTGTATGCTGGCTCTCGCAAACAAAAGTATGTACTAGAATGATTCATATTGACTTGAACGCTGGCACTAAGTTCGGAGCTTGCTTCAGGGTCATTTCAAACCCTCGCTGTCGTTTCTGTAGGGACACCCGGGGAGCTCCGAAGTTATCTCAGGACGCGCAGCCACAGTCAGAACGAATTTCCTTTCGTATCCTTCTAAACGTTACAGGAACATTATTTGACCATCTGGCGCCGCCATATGAAGTTTGTGCCCTGGAGTCGTGCATGTGGAATGTAATTGACCTTGTTGATATTATAAGAAACATATCTCATGATAGACCTCAAAAATTTCATGTTAGACACCAACAATGAGACCGACCCGGAATTGGAGACGGAGACGGAGAAGCTCTTCTCCTTTCAGCCTAGAGGGCCGAACATTTAATCATTCGGACGCTGCAGTTGGTATACTGGCTCCATGTTGAACTCAAGCTCCGATATATTAATGCATTGCAATCCTCCAGTTACCCCGCAGCCACAGACTTTTTCCACCGAGTGTTCCACTGTGTTGCATGCCGTGGTCCAAGCTGGCGAAATTTCCGCGTTCCCCCGACGGTGAAACGATCGGGGTTCGAAGCAGGCGGAATGCCAGTTGACAACTTGAATCCGCCAATTGATCGACGATTGCTTTCGAAAAACATAGGAGGATAGGAGGATAGGAGGCTCAGGATCATTGGAGGTTTGACCTGGCTTGACAGTCTTCACTCTTGAGGAATTGATCGACATATAGAGCAGACTTTCTCGCGTAGGTTATTAGATCAGGTACTTTGGACAGAACACTTGAGCTTGAGCTTGAGAATTCCAACATTAACCAACTGGTCACCGGTTCCCCGGTCAACATAGTCGACAACTATCACAGCCGCTGAGTCATTTGTTCACCTGCGGAGCATTCTCTCGATTCTCAATGAATCTCAAGCATTTTGCGGTCAGATGATATCTACTTGCCAAGTTGCGTATAGTACGGCACACGGAGCTAGACTCTCTGGGACCAATGAATGTGATGACAATTAAAGTTACAAATGTTCGATGCCTGACAAAACCAATGCATACGATAAAAATACATCTGTCGGATAAGAAAACAAACATACTGAATGAATGCAATCTGCCCCGCATGACTACTGAATGCGGCAGAAACATCCTTGCTCAGCCTGAACACATCAAACACGCCTCCTTGTTCTCAATCGAACACAGCAACTTCGCCTCTTCCAGCTCTCGCTCTTTCTGTCTTTGCAGCGCAGCGGCAAACTCCGGGTCAGCTTCGGCTGCTTTCCGCGTCCTCTCATCGAGCGCTGCATCGCCATTGGCAGTGGAAAGAGGTGCAGAAGTAGATGATGAAGATAAGGCAGTAGATCCGTTCATGACAGGCGACGAAGCTATCCCAGTAGATCCGACAGCAGATCCGGTACTTGTCACCGGCTTCGGAGTCTGTGTCTGTGGCACGGCAGATTTTCTAGCCTCTGCGGCCTGTACTTGTTGCAACTTGGCGTTCTTTAATACGCTCTGGTCGACTGTGAACTGGATTGCCTGTGCTGCGGGCCGTGTCCTGAGATAATACATCCCTGTCTTCAAACCCTTTTTCCATCCATAAAAGTGCATACTCGTAAGCTGTCCAAGAGTCGGCGCCTGTAGGTGAATGTTCAGACTTTGACTTTGACAGATAAACGCGCCACGATCTGCTGCTAGGTCTAGCACTTTCTTTTGGCTGATCTCCCACACTGTTTTGTAGATCGCTTTGAGGTCGTCAGGCACCGTGGGGATGTTCTGAACAGAACCGTGGTGCGCGATGATCATATTCTTCATGTCATCGTCCCACAGACCTCGTTCGACGAGCTCACGGAGCAGCCAGGGACAGACGACTTGGAATTCACCGGCAAGCACACGACGAGTATAGATGTTACTGTAGCAATCGTCAGCCAAGTACCAGAAATGTTCATAGAATGCACATTTACCTGGTGTAGGGTTCGAAACACTCATTGAAACCAAGTATCTGACTCGTCGATGCTGTCGGCATGGGTGCTGTCACAAGTGAATTTCGCAGCCCATACTTGGCGATTTTCTCCTTTAACGCAGCCCAATCCCAAAGATCACTTGGAGTTACACCCCACATGTCGTACTGAAGCTGACCCTGACTGGCAGGACTTCCTACAAAAGTCTCGTACGGACCATCCGTAGCAGCAATTTCAGTACTGGCTTCAAGGGCAGCATGATATATAGTCTCGAATATCCTGAGGTTGAGCTCCTTTGCCTCCGGCGAATCAAACGGCATCCGAAGAGCCATGAAAGCGTCAGCGAGACCTTGTACACCAATACCGATAGGGCGATGCCGCATGTTGGAAAGACGAGCTTCAGGGATCGGGTAAAAGTTCACGTCGATGATGCGATCAAGGTTGTAAGCGACAATTTTCGTCACGTCATGCAGCTTCTGGAAGTCGTATCTGCCGTTGGAAATGAAAGTGGGTAGTGCAAGAGAAGCGAGGTTGCAGACGGCCGTTTCGTCCGCAGATGAATACTCTATGATTTCTGTACAAAGATTAGAAGACTTGATTGTACCCAGGTTCTTTTGGTTGGACTTGGCTAGGATAAACCGCGTCAGTTCAATAGCGAGGTAGGCAAAAACAGTGTGAACTCACAGTTGGCGGCATCTTTGTACACCATGAACGGTCCACCAGTCTCAATCTGCGCTTCAAGTATAGCATACCAAAGCTTTTGAGCGGAGACTGCCTTGCGAGCACGGCCTGCCTTCTCATACTTCTCGTACAGTTCTTCAAACTCGGCACCATAGACTTCATGAAGACCAGGTGCCTCGTTCGGGCAAAAGAGCGACCATTCGCCATTGGCTTCGACTCGTTTCATGCTGTTGACAGTCGGCTTGGACAAAAGGGTGTAAAACAAGGACTTGACACTCACAAGAGATCAGGGACCCAAAGAGCGTAGAATAGATCACGAGCTCTAGTCTCCTCTTTGCCGTGGTTCTTACGCAGATCAAGAAAGTCAAAGATATCAGGGTGCCAAGGTTCTAGATAGATTGCGAAGGCACCGGGACGTTTATTTCCCCCCTGATCGACATACCGAGCAGTAGCATCATAAGCGCGAAGCATAGGAACGATTCCATTAGAGTATCCATTAGTTCCAGCGATGTATGATCTAATAAAGCAACAATCAACAAGTTTAAACGATGAACAACGCAACGCGACACACCCAGATGCTCGAATGTTGTGAATGTTCAAACCGATCCCGCCGGCCGTTTTGCTAATCATGGCGCAGTTCTTGAGAGTATCATAGATGCCTTCAATAGAGTCATCTTTCATGCAAACAAGGAAGCATGATGACAACTGAGGCCGAGGAGTTCCGGCGTTGAAGAGAGTGGGCGACGCGTGCGTGAAGTAGCGTTCAGACATGAGGTTATACGTTTCGATGACCCGCTCTACGTTGCTCCCATGGATTCCAACAGCGACACGCATTATCATATGCTGAGGCCGCTCCGCGATACGTCCATTAATTCGTAAAAGATACGAGCGTTCTAGCGTTTTGAACCCGAAACTGCACTTCGTCAGTCCATGTCCATTATCACAAGCCGAGTCAACCTACAAGTTGTAGTTAAAATCACGGTTGTATATTATGGCTGAATCTAGAGCTTCGTGATTGCTTTGGACAATTTCATACGTCTCTTGAGATATCATTCCTGCTGGGCGTCCATTCTTGGGGTTTACTGCACAATCATGAGTTGGGAGGAGTCATCGAGGTTATTAGATGACACGCACTATACTCATACAGATCTTTGACAACTGCAGAGAAGTTCTTCTTCGTCTCTTTGTGGAGGTTTGAGATAGCAATTCGCGCAGCAAGGATAGCATAATCAGGGTGTTTTGTTGTAAGATAAGCAGCAGTTTCAGCCGCGAGGTTCTATTGAATATTTGTAGTCAGAAAGAAGGGAATTGAAATAGATGGGCCAAAAAGAACGCACGTCAAGCTCGACTGTAGTGACACCTTGGTAAACTCCTTGAACAACTTTCTGAGTAACCCTGAGATAGTTGAGGGTAAGTAGAGTCATGAAAGACATGATGCAATCACGAACTCAATGGGATTGACGTAGTTCATATCAAGTCCATAGCAGAGCTTGTCTATCCTCGACGTGATCTAGAGACGAGGTGAGCGTAAACCAAGACTGGCAGATAGTAAAGAGTATAACCTTGTCAAATTGAACACGTTCCTTTCGTCTGTTAGCAATTCGTGAATATAGAGCGCTTGCAACGCGTCGAACGCGCTCAAAACGACACGTACCCGTCTATAGAGTCGACGCGCGTTTAGAAAGAAAAACAAGTCACAGAAATGGATGCAGTACCTCTTTTGAAGACATAAGCCATTTTTGAATTTTTCCACCGCAGATATGCTGAACACGTTTGTTACTCTGCTGAGTGGTGGGTGGAGGAAAAACAGGATAACATAAGCGCCTTGTACGGGCCAAGTTCCTCAGCCTGACTCATCACTTGTCAAAAACGAACTAAACAGAGGTGAGTACTATTTATTTTCGCTCAGATATCTGCTCCTTGTCCCCACATCAAGCTCAAGTTTCACACTTCTCTATCTTAACCTGGAATCAAATGAGACATCCTTGAATTTCTGCGAATTTGGCTCTGAACAACTCACGTTTCCCACTACATACTCTGTCGATTTCTGCCCCAAATTTTTCCAAGAATTTCCTCATATCGTGAAAACCTCGGGAACGACAGTTGCTGCAGGTTGTGCAGACATTCTTGATGCATCATCAACTACAGCGCAGTTCTGCATTGTAGCTCGCGTCGGTTTTTCCATCAACGCGACTCTTGCTGCATTCATGATACTCATCCTCCACGCGGAGGCTTCGATAGTGCTTCCTGCGATCTTAACTAGGAGGCCTTTTCTTTCATTTCGAAATTGGAGCACCCGAACCGGATCTAGGAATCGTTTTGGACCCGTTGAAGGTCTACGGTCAGATTACCTGCAATTCGCCCACATTGCTGGTGATATTCCTGCAGTCGATGGTTGTATTCGAGCTCGTGGAATTACTTTTGTCCAATAATCGGCTGGCCGAGAGTCTGTCTGGCCACTATCATCTCGATTAAGACGATGTCGGTGTGGGATTGCGAAGGAGACGCAAAGGATACTTGTCGGAGAAGCGTCTGATCATCTCTTTACAGATATATTTCCCTACCCCTTCCATGCAATACTTCATTGCTTCCTCTAAAGCAGCCGCTCCGTGTTCAAAGGTGTCGAGGGTGGGAGCCTCCGCAATTGAGGGGGGATACACAAACCGGAGAAGCATCTCCAATGTGTATTTCGATTCCTCCAAAGGAATAATCGGGTGCCAGATGCATATGGAAGACAAACAGATCACAGAGAATCTCAGGACAAACACGAGTACGGTTGAAAGGGTAATGAAAGAGTATATGTGCATACTGTGCACTCCAAAAGACAAACTGTATAAAAGAGAGAATTAGAATACAAACATGAACAGCTTCGAATATGACATCGCTATGTTCCCGTACTTCGATACCTTCGTCCGATCGTCTTCTTGAATCTTTTGTTTGACCCGCAATATCAAATCAGTTGCAGCCTTGCTCTCGCGCGCCAATGAGTAGAAGAACCGCAGCCCAGAATGCTTCCTTCCAGTCATTTTGAGCTTTCTGGCGATAATCAGTACTCAGTGGCCAATTCGCTGGTAATCCAACTGTTCAGCATCACGACCTCCTATATCCACCATTGTATCGTAGAACGACCCACAGCAAGACCGATATGGATGGAAGCTTCTAGATCCAGGCGATAAGTCGTTTGAATTGACCTTTACCTGCCTCTTCAGTCAGGGCCCGGGAGATCTACTTACACGAAACAAATCTTTCCGTCCCTTGCCGATGCGTCGCTGTTCATAGAGCTTTCCAGTAGTCAGCAGTAGACCCTGCTCTTTTTGCACGGTCATCATACATCAGGTTGAAGGGACCAGGGTCTGTATGTTGAATCCGACGTAAGTCCACCCATATTGACCCACTAAGGAACTGTCACGGAACACCTCAAACTCGAACCAGGCCTTGATGAATTCACTGTCTCTGAGCTGCATCGTGGTCACCCAGATGAGGAACCCTGGAGAAACCTCTTCCCGTCGTTCGTTGTCGCTCTCTAAAGTATGGATCTTCGTGGCAATGGCATGCCTTTCCTGAGTCCTGGCCCCTGGGGCCTCGTCAATTTGAAAAAGACATGGCTTTTGCGGTCAATGAGCTTCAGAATATTGTCAGCATACACAGTCGCATACAAGGACCTACAAGGACCGTTAACTATTTGTAGCATGTAACCTCATGGTTACTCATTTTGTCGGCAAAAAACATCAGGGACTGATTCGATAAGGTGGGCCGAGATATGGCACTTGTTTTAGGTAAGAATACATGCTCTCATCGCTATTGCTGGCATCTATCTATCGCTAATCTACCTCAGCCATTCCTCTCAGCGTTACCGATTTTTACGAACATCATCCCGGATTCACAGTGAGCACGGATCCTCGACAGCCACTTAGTCCAGTTTGAACATTATTATCCTCATTCAGCCATGAATTGGTACAGCAGGCATCCCGATAGAGACGTCGTCAAGAAAGTCTTCCTCCACGCAGCTGGCAAGGAGTATCAAGAAAATTCCCGCCATGTACTCATATACTGGTTCAACGGATTTGACGTTAGCGTCACCCCGAACGGTACTCGTGTCTCGCTGCCCATTCTTCAGATCGTGCAACTGCATCAGAATAGCTCGGGACTGTATTACAATCCTAGTCCCAGTGCTGAACGACAAACCTTGGCCTTTCATCGTAATAATGAATTGTTTGAGCTTGGAACATTTACTCGTGCTCAGCGCGACAGGCTATTGCGGCTTGCTCGGGAGCTCAAGTTTGTTCAAAAGTCAACGAAGAACGGCAGTCGTGTTTGGATTCGAGATTTACTAGAAAAGATGTTAGCTGAGGAGATGATTTCGAAAGAGGTGTTTGATAACGTAGATCAGAAAGTACCGTTGGTGAAAAGGGTTCCTGAATGAGAGAAGGTGAGTAGCTTATCAGCTTCCATGGCTCTGCTGTGCTACGAGCTCAGATTGGCCTCTCATCAGTCTAGCGAACTTGTACTTTTGTGGGGTTGCTGTCACACAGACACCCCAATCATTGTCATGTATCAGTACTACAACTGTCTACTATATGCTGGGTGCATGATTGCACCGATTCCCTATTCGTTGGTCACGGTTCAGCAAATACTTCGCAGTCAGACTTGGACCAAGGCTGTTGTGTCTCTTGAATCGCACGGCTAGACTTATCTCGAGCAATTGCCTTAGGCAGAATAGAATGGTACTCGTACATGAAAAAACAAAGAATCTCCTCTTACAAACATCAATCATTCAACACTTCACGTTTGGTAGCGGTAGTCCGGATGCAGATACCCCAACTCCTCAATCTCTTGAGGATCCTTACCTGCAAGCCTGTAATCTCTTTCACCTCGTACACGCCTTGCGTTCTCCCAGCGGATGTAAAGGAAGCCGACAATTACAAGTACACACACTGTACTCGTCGTTGCGAGGTTCAGTGAGTTACCTTTGTGATAGTCTGGTGCGTCTGTGGGGAGGTATGTCCACACTCTAGAGATCACAACTTGTAAACGTACATCATGGATGAAGAAATAAAGTGTAACATACGCAATGACAGATCCAACTGCCCCGATGCCTACAAATGTTTCAGTGGTTACTCAATGTCAATCCCACGAGAAACGCATCTCACCAGGAATGATCGCTGTCGTTACAGCTCTCACCGTATCTGGTGCGGCATTGGCTGTCCCCCATGCCAATATCATAGGGCCCGTATTACTACCGCCCATGATTGAGAAGAAGCAGGCTGCATATCTAGACCGAGCTCAGAGTTTCGGAGAGATCCAGAGTCAATCCTTGCTTGCCTAGCATGTGGGTTTTTCGTCCCAACAGCAATAGCATACCCAAGAACCATGAACAATGTTGAGACAACGAGCGGTGTTGTATGTTGCCTGACTCGGTAGCTCCAGTATGCGCAGAAGACGGCCCAGACTGCACCGACAAGGTAAGGGGGGACGGTCCGGAGCTGCGATTCCACGGTAGCTGAAGGATAAGAATCTCAGGGTAATTCAAAAAAAACCCCGAGGGTAGATACTCGCTGAAATGCCCAACTAAGCAGACCAACAGGCTGAGAATCAGAATCCGCGAACTAGCACGCTCACTTACGAGTCGCAATCACGGTAGGCATGAATAGACTGAGTCCCTGGAAAGAGATGTTCACCACTAATGAATTTGATGAGAGATCAGAAGCTTGTTGATAGAATTAGGTTCAGAAGACTCACGAAGGTAGGCAAATGCGCAAAGCGATGTCTGTGAACTGCATAAGCTTCTGGCTCTCTGATCAGGAAAGATGGGAGATCACATTGAAATTAAATGATCTCAGGATCAGCTTTAAGCTCGTTTTCTCCTTCCGCCCATGAGTTTCGACTGCTTGATCAGCATCTAGGCGCGCAAGAGCAAGGGCACGTTCCTCTTCATTGAATAATCGAGTTTGTTGGGGGTCCGTAGGTAGAAACACAATGCACAGAAGGCCAATTCCGGTTGTAATTATGCCTATTCATCAAGAATTAAGCGCATGCTGAGACAAAGAAAGCAGAGATTGCTTGACCTTCTGAGAGGCCGTCAGTAGGCTGCATGCGGAGAGCGGGGCAGGAAGGCAGGAAAGCCTACCGACAAGAAAAATCTTCCTCCAGGACTTGACCTCACCAATGTCACCTATACTCAAGAGGCCAGAGGCAAGTAAACCGCCAACTGCATATATCGATGTGAACAGTGTAAAGGTCCAATCCAAAAGACGCTACGCACATGCACCGGCTAGAGCGGGTGACAATCCAAAGAATATTCCGACTCGGAGCACGAGTTCTGAGCGACGATAATACTGAAACAAAATTTCAGATCAACAGCCGGAAGCCAACGGTACGGCAGGGGTGTACCCTAGCAAGAACGTAAACCAGACCCGACTGTTTCAAGGTTCAGCATAGAAAGTGGATGATTTCCAACCGAACAAGAACAATTACCAGTGTTCCTCCTTCGGCCATGCCCAAGAAAACCCTTGTAGCGATTAAACCGCCAAAGGACTTTACAAACGCTGCTCCAATAGATACAACGCCAAAGCTGGTGACCATAAGCGCAATCCATGTAGAACCGAAACGTTTCAAAGCTAGGTTAGAAGGAATCTCCGCCGCAATGTACTGTGTAGCACTCTTCATGACACATTGCATGAGCCTAGGAGTGCTAGTGCTTACAAAAATATAAAAGATCGTGAGGGCGATGTTATATTCAAATCCAACCATTCCCAAGTCCTTCTCGATGCCTTGAAAATATAAGTGTCAGACAGGGAGGCAGTGAAGGCAGTGAAGTGTTGATAAGGCTAACCTGCAATTTTGGCATTTCCTGAACAACCCGCTCTTAGATCTTGTATATCTGGAACTGTAACTGATCTCACCGATGGCAGTCCTACAGAGACTTGTTAGAGAAGCCACAAGCAGTCAGTCACGACTCACCTATCAATAAAGTTTGTGCAATCTGCAAATTTCGGTTCGTGTCAGACTGTCAGAATACTCCAGGACTTGACCTTACAGATCAAAGTGAATATTGGCAGAAGTGTGCAATCCAGCTTCCTGACGAGGCGTCTTTCTGCCTGAGGGTTTATCAAAGGTGTTTGTTTTGGGCTCAAATTTGACGCTGCTGGTTCGAGCTTGAGGTGAGCTCCATCGTGGCCATGGTACTTTTCGGTGTCATTCGCGTTGGACATGAAGATAGGCAAGTGTGTCTAGCCAAAATGACATGCCTCATTATTTTAACCATTATTTTAACACTTTGCCCAGCCCCTGCTTCTACGAATTGTATTGAAAGACCAGGTGATCAGGCCTTTCCGCATCACCGTGCACGTCGTGGCAACCTTTGTAGCTCTTTTGGTTAATGTGATGAAAGTGGCGAGAATGCAAGGGAAACATAATGTCGAACGTAAGATTAGCATGAGTATCCTGAGAGCCGTGCAGTGTAGTACTCTAGTAGTAGTACTAGTTCAAGTTCGACGTGCACCTGAAGCGCTGAAAGGTTAGAGTTCTCACGGTACCGCGTTTGCCTTATGACATTCCTCGTTCGTAGCTGCTTGCCAATTCGTTTATTTCGAAACTCTTGTGTTTCTCCCCATTCTCGTCTCAATCCTTATTTATACCGAGAGAAAGCATTCGATTTCCGGCATGGACGTAAACTCGTTTTCATCTCAAGTTTCTCAACACAACAAGAACCTAGGCGCAGGTTTACCGCGCTGAGAGAAAACATCTACACGCTACCCAACTTCCTGACCACGTCTCGAATATTGGCTTGTCCTGTGATAGGATGGTCTATCCTCGAGAATCAATTCTATCTCGCGACTTCTCTTTTGGTCTATGCGGGACTCACAGATTTGGTCTGCTGTTCATGTTTCTGAAGGGCTCAGTTGAATCTGAAAGCTACCCATAAGGCTGACGGTTGGCTAGCCCGTCGTTTCAAGATGAACTCTGTTCTTGGAACAATTTTGGATCCCGCTGCTGACAAGGCGCTCATGACCACATTGACGGTGACTTTAACGATGAAGGGCATGCTACCTCGTACGTGTTCATGCGACTAGTCTCACGCGTATCGGACTGAAAGATCGCTTCCAGTACCTCTCGCAGTGCTCATCATAGGCCGAGACGTGTTCCTTAGTATTTCAGCGTTTTACATTCGTTATACATCATTACCGCCGCCCGTAAGTCTCGGCCTAGGTCGCATCTGGAACCTTGGCTGATCTCAACTGGCAGAAAACTTTTGTTCGGTACTGGGACTTTTCAATACCATCTGCAGAGGTTCATCCCACCGAAATCAGCAAGGTACGATCCAGTGCTTATATTCCAACGGCACTATTAACTCTGGAGAAGGTCAACACTGCTCTTCAACTTCTTCTGATGGGCACCACGGCATTCAGTCCTATTCTCCCTTGGGACATACAAACTCCCTTGCTAGGACTACAGTGCGTACCTGTTCACTAACGTATAGAGGCATTGTCTTTAACGCTCGTATAGATGGATTGTCGCAGGCACTACCGTATGGAGTGGCCTTTCGTACGTTTTCTCGAAAAATTCCTACCGCGTACTCTCAGGGCGCAAGAAACGACGGACTGGCAAACAAGCCGACTAGCTGATGAATTCCTACAGGCGACACAGAACTCGTATAAAACTAGGGTACAGGGTACATTTTATCATAACAGGGGATGCATGAAAATAACATAATATCAGGAAGAGAAGATAATGAATAAAGTAAATCTAATCCAATGTGACAATCAAGGATTTGTAGCAGCCACCCTCCGTTGCCGAACTTCTTGTAGAGCAGCAGCGACAGCTTGTTTGGACGCGCTGTGTTTGCTCCATTCTTCCGTCACTTGCCTGCCAAGATGGTCAGCCAAACAAAACGTGTTCAGACATAACCTCACCTTGTACGAGTAAGGAAAACAATGGCTAGCACGACTGTCTTCAATTTGCGTTTTGGCTTGGGTGGAGTTGGGCCCACGGGATAACCGATCCTCGCTATGGAGGCTACGATAGTTCGTTCACTGCAGTGGAAAATTTTGTAATTGATGTTGGCCTCACAGCATTCAGATCTCTCGCCGCTTACCTTTTCTCAAAGCTGGCCAACAAAACTAGCAAGTATTGCTTTTGATACGCCAGGTCGAAACGGAGCATGGACTCTCTTGTGAACTTCGCTTTCAAATAGCGTATTTGCACGATGAGTCCTTTACACTCCTTGTTGTGTTGAAGCTTTAGTGATGATAATTGACGTTCGTCCCTAAATACACAATCAGCATCACGAGGGGGGAAAAAACGAGCCACCTGAATTCTCACATTTTGCAGACATGCTTCTCAAGTTCCTCTTGGGCATGAAGCGTCTTCATTCTTTGTCCGTCCAGCTGCTCATTCAACACGCGAATCTGCGTCTGCGATTGTTTCTTGATTCGGTCTGCCTTTGACTGCTCCTCTTTCTGCTTGAGCTCCAGTTTCTCCTTCTCTGCTCGAAGGAGCTTCAAATCACGACCAAATGCTTCAGCGTCCTTCCTGACTCGTCTGAGATCGGATTCTAGAGAGGCAACAGTCTGTGCGACATTGCTTCGCTCCGTTGCAATCCGCTCTTTCTCAGCTTCTACATGGTGAAGATCTGCGGAGCGCTCCGAAAGAGCTCGACGAAGATCTTCAATTTCGATCATGTGGAGATCTAGCTCATGCCGGCGCTTGTCGTGAGCGCTCTGAGAAGAGGATTGCCGCTCTTGAAGATGATTAGCATGCTTCAGAGAAAATTGTCAATTTATATCTCAGTTTGGCGAGGAAAATACTACGGACCTCTGATATCTCAGAAAAGCGTTTTTGCAGTGTTTTGTACTCCGCGGCTAGTCCAGCACGCTCTTCTCGCAAGTGATCTATGGTTTCGGCATTTTCTGCAACTTTGCTTTCCAGCAATCGGGCCTTCTGTTCTGCGTTGGTATTGACTGAAGAGCAAACGCAATCAGTTCCAAACCGGCCAGGCAACGTGAAGGATCTCACGTCGTAACTCATTTTCCATCTCCCGGTTTTCCTTCTTGCATGAACGAAGCTGGGATCGAACTTCTTCCATATCCTAGACCATACATCAAGACAAGCAGAATGCAGTCTGCGCACACTTACAGTTTCAGTTCGTTGAAGTTGCAGAAGAATCCCCTCTCTCTCCTTGTTGATACGACTCTGTTCTGTGTTCATGGACCGCAATCGAGCGCGCTCGGCTTTAAGATCGTTTTCAAGCTCAGTGATGGTGCTCCTTGCTTTCTCCAGATCCTAGAGCCAAAACATTAGTACGGAGATAATGTTTGAGAACTAGGTATCATCTACCTCTTGAACATCCAGGCGCATCCGACTGTCAGTCTTCTGCTGCTTAGAAGCTTTGTCTATCTCAGCTCTCGCCTCCCGAATCTGAACATTCAAGCGATTTGTCGCATCCTGCAACACGGCCTTTTCACCAAGTAACTGTTGCTTCTCGTTTGCCCACTGCCTCTTCATCTCCGTAAGATGTGCATTAACAGAGCTGAGATTGGCTCGCAATGCCTCACTCGTCTTTGTTGGAGGTGTAGGAGGCTCGGTTGGAAGGCTGTCATTAGTGCCCTCGAAAATACTGTGACCAATGTCATTTCAACATCAAGTAAGGGAGAAAAAATGCGGGGACAGACCTGTCGTCCTCAGAGCGATGAATGACGTTTCGAAGGTTGACCTTGGTCAGGCACTTCTGACATCTTGCTCTCTCTAACCGATGCAGACGCCGATCTTCCCGCCTACGAAGGCGAGCAATATCATCTTCCAGTCTCCTAATGCGGGACCGAGCGTCTTCTAACTTCTTCGTCAATCCCACGACACCCAAGCCTGCGTCCTCAAGTTTGTCAATTTTGTCATCAATACTGTCATTAGCTCGATCTAATTCGCGCTGTAGTCGGGAAATTTCTGCCACGAGGGGGGAAAGAGAAGGGTCATTTGCAGTACTGTTCAACCATGACATCTAGTCATACACCACTAAGCACAACAGTCGAGCATTGAAAGCGAAGCTACTCACGTCTCTCAACGGGCCACCGGGCGTTCTCGGGGCCCTAATAGACATGGATAATGCATGCCGATGCAGAGGTGAAATGTGGGTAGTATTGAAGATCTTGCTCGGGGTATTGACTTCGTTCATGGCGATTCGCAATGCCTTGACCCTTTCAGTCAAGGCTTCGTTCTCCTGCTCGAGCATTTCAATCTTCGCGTCCTTGGCCTTGTCCATCGCTTTTCGGGCAGGAGATTGATTAAGGGTAGCTTGCAATCGTGCAATTTCTTTATTAGCATCGTCCAGCTCCTCTTCAAGGGCCTCAATCTCGGCGTCATGGGCAGGGTTGGCAGCAGGATTCTGGGATGGCTCAATGGACCTAATGCTAAGCTCCTTCTGGCGCTCCTTCTCACGTTCTAGGGCAGCAAGTTTTCCTTTCAAGTTCGCGACCTCCTCTTCATCATCTGCCATCTTCGTCTCTGCTGCTTCAAGCGCAGACTCCATCTGCCTTGCGAGCTCTGCAGCCCTCTCAGCTTCATTCGCAAGCTGCTCGCCTCTAGCCTCCATCTCGCCTGTCAGAATCTGCATGCGATCGAGTTCCTCCTTGGCTGAAGCTAGATTATTCTCTAGGGCACGAATTTGCTCAACAGCTGATGCTGCATCCTCCTCGATCTCAGCGACATAGGCTTTAGTTGCTTGCAGATCCTCTTCAGTCTTCTGATGAACGCCTTCAAGGTGTCGAATTTCCGTACGCTGGGCCCGCAACTCCTCGTCCTTGACGTCCAACTGATTGCGAAGATTCTCTGCTACGGCTTTCTGCTCCTGTGTCTCTTTCTCGAGTTGGTCGATCCGTTCGTCAGACCTTAGAACTTCCTCCTCGAGTTCTTTGATTTGATGGGCAGCATTCCTTAATTCACCCATGAGGTCACTAGCTCGGTCATTAGCATTTCTTAGCTCTGCACCGAGATCCTGCTCGTCCGCCATGGCCCTTTCTGCCTTCTGCGCCCGATCGATAGCATCGTCTGTACGTGCTCGAGCTTCATTCAAATCTCTCTCCATCTCCTTGATACGTTCGGCGGCTGCAGACTCCGCTTTCTTGGCTTGTTGCTCAGCGGCGTGTAATTTCATCTCCAGATCCCTGACAATCTCCTCCACCCCCTTCTCAACTTCAACCATACGTTCCTTCCACCTTTCCTTGTCTCTAGTCCTTTCTTGCTGCTCCTTCTCGAGAACTTTCTCGACTTCTTCTTTCTCTTCCAGACATTTCGTCATCTCGGTCTTAAAGGTCTCCACCATCTCTTCTAATTCAGCTTTCTCCTCCAGCCAGTCTTCGCCGGAATCTTCCTTCACATCGCCTAATGTCGAAGCAGCACTGAGCCTCCTGCCACCGCTGATCCGTCTCGACGCTGTCATCGATGTCGCCGGAGTGACCTGGGCACTAGTCAAACCTGTCGCCTTCTTCTCCTCTTCTAGTTTTCGGAGACGGTCCATCAAAACCTCATTCTCTTCCTGCAACCTTCTATTCAACCCATGCAAGTAGTTGTTCAGTTTGTTTGCATTGAACCGACCCACACCATGTCCCGGAGCATTTCCTCCGAATCCTAGTGCCGGGTCAAAGGAAGTATTCGCTCGAGGGTGAGCTGTTAAATCATGAGATGAGGCAGTAGATAAAAATGAGGTGCCACCTGCACCCTCGTCGTACGGAGAAAGATGTGGAGCAGACACTCCTGGTGCAGGCGTGTTCCAAGTGACAGGAGCATTTCCAATTGAATGAGCAGCATCTTGTTCCCCAGATTCCCCAGATTCAGAGTCAGACGCAGTTGAAGATGCAGTAAACGCTTGGGCCAAGGGGTGCGACATTCTCCGGCCTCCTAAACGAGGTCTAGGTGTAGCACCGGCAAAGGCAGTGCGAAGTGCAGAGGCAGGTGCAGGTGTGTTCTGTACAGTCGTACTCCCGATCACAGGACCTGGCGTAGTCGCTATGACACTTGGTGTATCAGGTGGTATTCTGTTCCGTGGGTGGGGAGTGGGAAACTTCAGGCGAGGGCGGGCGGTAGAATTAATGACAGAAAGGAGGAAAGATCGTCGTCGAGTATGGGGAGTCACCAGTGCATCCTCCTCTGCATCCTGCTCTGCTTCCTCATCTGAAAGGACTTGGCCATCAAGCGTCGATGCGGGGGCTTCGTCTTCAGGTGGCGGAGGAAGATTAAAACGTGCCCGTGGTCTGGGAAAGGCCGGGGTGGGCGTTGCCAAAGAAGGCGCAGGAGAGGAGAAAGCACTTGCGAGACCACCTGGAGAGCGAGAAGGCTGGCGCTCGGTGTTGGTTGGATCTGAACTAACCCCATCGTCAGAGATGAACGTCGCATCTTCGGATGGCTCGCCCTCCGTTGGAGCAAACCTGACCCCGTCATGAGAAGATTCCTCCCCTGGCCCCTCCGAGTCTGACTCGGGGAGATGTCTAACGGGAGAAATATGGGTCTCTGTGATATCCATAGACTGTGCTGATGAATCGTCATGTTCGGAATGAGAGACGCTTCGTTCGTGCTCAGGAAAAACGACTACCGCAGGTGAGTTCGTATTAGATCGAGGAAGCGGTACCGAGGCTGCGGGAATCGGGGACACACTAAGTGAACGATCAAGCACCGCGGATTTCGTGCTTCGAGGTGTAGAATTTGGGGGAGAAGAGGCTGGAGATAGAGTGGTTCGTGAGAGGGAAGGAGTTCTAGTGCGCTCAGCTAGCGGGCGTCGCATTGCTACGTTTCGAAATCTGTCAAATGGAGAGGTCTGTCTCCGAACATATTAGTGTGATAGAATACAAGGCAGTGGTAAATCACTCGCTTTCGGTGTAGACTTGAGAGGAATTTCATAGTCAAGGTATGCAGGTTTCTTTGGCGTAGGACCCAAATCTGGCACATCGGGATAGGGTGAACTTGCTCGACTGACGGACTCCAAAGCGTCAGTGAGCGAGATGTCCTGATTTTCTTCATTGTCATCGCGTCGAAAAGAATTTTCGGGTACGCCCTCCCTGCTTCTCCTCAGACTACCAACATCTCCTATATCTCCCGAGAGACTGTCGCTCGGATGTTCAAGTTCATCGTCCGGAAGTGATGGTATGGCACTGACGTCGAAGCTATCATATGGATCCAGTTTAGAAGATGCCGCCCTCGAGTTAGTGGAAAAAGCAGACGATCTCGCCGAGCGATGAAGTGAATTTGCAAAACGCGCAGTGCTCGACGTGCTTGAGGTGGCACGAATGGTTGAGGCGTGATGAGAAACAGCAGGGGTAGAATGTATAGGGGTGCCGATGTTGTTAATAACTTCATGTTCGTCGTCGTTGTCACCACTTGGCTCGATATCGTCGATGAGAAGGTCCTCTGCAGAATCGTCGAAAGCAGGAACAGAAGGTAATGAGGGCATGTCTCTGCTTCCCTCTTCTTCAATCCTGCGCCAGATCCTCGAAGGAGTTTCGAGCATTGACGCCATTTCAGCAGTTCTCTGCGACGTAAAGCGAGAATCAAACCGTGAAGGTGAAGAAATGCACTAGAAATGCTCGCTGCCAGAGGCTCAGGTACAGAAGTTGAGCTCGTGACCGACGCGCAGCGCGCCAACAATAGTCACGTGATGGCGTCTCTCATCGTGGCGACGTGACTGCACACCACATCGTCTGGATCATTCTGGGCAGTAGTAGTATTATACACGGCTCTGCAATGTGCGTCTAACCCTGTCTGCTTCACCCGGAACAACGACTCATTCGAAAACTTCAGGCCAAGTTCGATACTTCTTGAATTTCACTTTGTGCAACTGGGCTCCATTCAATACTTTCGTGAAACTAGTACATAGTTCTGCCTGTTTTACAATCGTCCATAGCCTTTAAAATTATGTTGATGTCCAAGATCCGGGAACTATGCGTTGTACACTAGTACTTTTATAGGTAAGTATGCGTGTGTCCGCCGCTTTTGCTTCAACCCTCAACCAGCCTACTTAGTATTGAGCCATTTGCCCAGACCAAGGCCGGAGTAGATTTTGTCGAGCCCCTGTCAAGGAAATAGTACACTCAGAACGCGGCGATCGTCACAGAGCAGAAAAATATTACCGTGGCCGCAACGATGCCCCTCAGAAGGCTGTCAAGTCCCAGCCCGCTCAGAAGATTACCGAGCAAGTTCAATACGCCCGCAAGGAGCAATCCAATTCCGCTGATGATCTGCGTCAAAGGCTCCACAGCACCTTCATGAGAACCTCGAGTCTGGAAGTGACGGTAGTGGAGCTACTTACGGCCTAAAGCGTCAAGCAAAGGACCTAGATCCCTCTTAGCATTGGGGAAGTTATTGAGCTTATCTCTAGCCCATTCGATGGTACCGCCCACTTCTTCCAGAAGCTGCAAAGAATGATGTCGAATCCGAAACACTACTAGATTGAGGGATTACAGGAAACCTACCACTTTCAACGCTTCGGCCAACCTTTGCTCTTCAGGAGTGGCAGTCTCCCTGTGACGCTTGGCCCTGTTTGACAGATGGTTTCCGGGTCTGCGCCTTTGACTGCGCCCATCGTCTCGTGGAGAATCTGTTCGGCTTGTTGGAGGAGAGGTTTGACTGCTCTGACGAGCGCGTCTTCGTTACGCTCGTCTTCTCGATGTGCTGAATTACAAGTGAGTTAAGTAGTGCATGCTCATAATGCACAGTGCTTACCTTGCGAATCATCTTATAAAGAGGGGTGACGCGTGAGTTGGCATCCTCGATGAGGGCAGAAAGGCGGTTGGCAAGTTCAGACTCCCTTTGCTTGCCCTCGTCCGTGCGATCGTCGGTGGTATCGCTTGGAGGTGGTGGACGAACGGTGTCAGCCAATGTGTTCTGGCCTTGCTCGCCACGAGTATCTTGGATATCAATTTCAGACATGTTCATAAGTGTGTAGGTGCTCTGTGAATCTTTGTGAGGTGTGAGGGATTATGCACCTTTGTTCGACCTTTAAAAGCGCTCGATATGTCCTTTTTGTTAATACGTGATATCATTGTGATGCTATGTCGGTGTAATGAGGGGACGATGGCTAGAATCCAGAAGCATCAAATATGTGCTTTTTTGACGACAAACCACTTTCAGATGTGAGAAAGTGTGCCTGAGCTACCCGAATGTGTGGCGCAATTTTCGAGGCTCAAATGTCAGGCCCGATGAGAATTGCAGGCAAGCTCCAGGTAGACGTCACTTCGTTTGCAATTGGCTCGTTATGACCGCTGATGGAGTTAGCGGCGCGCATAGTGCGAACTTGAAGGACAAGGGTTTGCCTAGCCTTTGTTTGTCCCACAAGACAATGCGTTTCTCCATACACAACCGTCAACAACCGTCTTCTGCTTCTCACTCAGCTGCCAGCGGCTATGGACTCGACGCCTTCCAGCCTTTTCGATGCGTATCACCAAGATTATGAGCATATCCTGCAGTCTGTGCGGCAGAGACTAGAGAAAGATGCTCAGGAGCAACGAGGAGGTATGAATAAGTTCAACGCGTTCATAATTGATGCCCTATGACCTGTTCGTAACTAGAGCAACGCAAGGCGACCCTTCGTCGAGTTGAACTCGAACTTGATGAAGCAGACGATATAGTGAGCAATAAGCGTGTTACCATTTGTTGGAATTCCATTCAAACTCATCTTCCACCCCTAGATTTCTCAACTGGAGATCGAAGTGCAGGGGATACCAGTGTCAATACGCACTCAATATACAAACCGCCTCAAGCAAGCAAAGACGGACCTGAACCGGTATAAAAAGCTAGCCAAGGATACACATGCGCAGGCTTCTAGAGCTGATCTTCTCCACCGGGGCGACACTCGCTTCAGCTCCACGTCAAGATCGGACGACCCGTACGGAGAACGCGATGAGAGGGCAAGACTGCTTACAGGGAACCAGACGCTAGAAGACGGAAGCCGAAGAATAACGGATTCGACCAGACTTGCCTTGGAAACTGAGGAGCACGGTGCGGATATACTGAGGAATTTGAGAGTGCAAAGGGAACAGATTGAACACGCGAGAGATACAGTGGGTTGTTTTCGCGCATAGACATCTTCTATGCTAAACTTGATTTCAGCTTAATACGGCGGATACTTCGATTGACCGTGCGTCCGGTACGGTAAAGAAGATGATACGACAGTACGTGCTTCCCCTTTCAGGGCCCACCCCCCGTATCTTACTGGCCAACCTTCAGAATGTACAAACAACGCTTCATCATAGGAGCAATCATTGCCGTTCTCATCGTTGTGGTCATTCTCATACTTTACTTTAAGCTCTTCTACCGCCGTCATTGATATCTGACGTTGTGAGCTGGCTTCTCTCAACTGTTTGTATATCCTATACTATTCAACCTACACTACATACAACTTGATTCAGTATTAACATCTTGATTTCAGTCAAGCAGGGTATTCATAAAAGGACTTGAACTATTACTGCAGTGTATTTATTATATTTTTGTGCTTCGTAAACCGATTTGCTGCGCTGCGCAGCGCATGCTCCATGGCAGCTCCCTGTTTTTGTAAGGCTTACGCGTATGCATTGCTATGATGCTTGAATTGCATTCTAATATACAGAGACTAGAGTCCAACGTTAGTGAGGTCGAAAATGGATGAGATCCCCACGGTCAAGTCAGAAAGAGGTCAAAGCGACTCATCCGGATCATGAATTGACGACTGCTTACCGCAATACTCAGACTCACTACGTACGCACGCAAAACAGCGTGATCGAGTACCGCATAAGAAACTGGAAACTCAGCGGCCGCCGGTAACGAAAGAGAGGAAATTCCGAGATTCAAGCAACTCGAGGATGTACATCGATCCCTATCATCATGACGCAATTGAAGAGTTGCCGAAAATATAAGGATATGTATTTGCTAGATATAGTACATGTACAGATAAATCTGGATGCAATGAGGACCTAAAAACCAAACGAAAAATAGAGATGGGTGATATATGGCAAGACTAAACATGAAAACACGGTCGCCGTCCCGGATAATAACACAGAAGAATACAGGTTATGACTACAGTAATTATTAGGATTGTATGCGAGTCCTTGGAGAACGGCGAGGAAGAGGTTTGGATTTGGGTTCTTCAGCCTGCTGCACCGGGGTCGGAGCAGCCACTTTTCGGCGTTTCAGGGAAGGACCAAGGTTCTGTTCCGGCACCTCCAGCTGCGGACCACAAGAAGACGATCTTGTGCCCAGCCATTGTTGGGTACAGGGTACACAGTGCAATTGTGCTGGCAATAGCAGTGCTTGCCGACCGTGTAATGAACAGGTGTGCTCCAATGACAGACCGTTCAAGGCGGGTGATGGAGGCGTGTTGCATCTGCTTTGTTCGTTGGATATTGATGGCGGAGCAGACTGCGAGAATGCTCTGGATGAATCGTGAGCCGGGGACAGAACTTACAGATCCAAGGAAATAGACTTACTGCTCTGCCTCTAATTTTCTTTTCAGGACTTCGCATTGTCGTGAAAGGTCGTCTCTCTCTTTTTTCATTCGTAATGCTTCATCCCTTGTCATCCGAGCAAGGTTCAGCAGACCGAGAGTGGCAGCTGCGTGCACTTCGGCACGTTTTCGCCACAGCCCACAATTCACCCTCAGAGAATTGTTCTCCGCCTTGAGGCGTCTACATTCAGTCACGGCCGCGTCGGGGTTCATTGCGGGCGTGTGTGATTCTGAGGTAGACTCGTCAATGTATAGCCGACGAACGCAAGGCACGATGTGCTGACGCAGGTGTGACGGCACGAGAGACGGATCAATGTTAACTGCAATGAGTCGGCGTCAGCAGGGACGTTGACAAGAAAGGTGAAAAGTCAAGGTGAGCTCACCTATGGAGTATGCTGCCCGACAGGTAGGACAGAAGTGTGTACCGGAATACGGCTTAATTGCGTTCACCGTACGAAATAAGCATTCGCTACAAAATATATGGCCTGTATTTTATGAGCATCGGTGAGGACGACGACAAAATGTTGCTCACCGCAAGGTAATGACACCGGGATTTTCAGGTCATCCAAGCAGATGCTACACGAAGGCATAGCAGAAGAGGTGCAGTCGAAAGTCAATAAGATGGATCGTTACTTTGAAGGGTGTACTTCGTTGGGGTCCTTCCTGAAGAATTTATAGAGAAGGTAAGGGGACGGATAGAATAGGCACCCAACTACTCCGGTGCTCACCGGGGTGCAAATTAAGGATGCATGGTTGAGGGACTTGGTTGGGAGCCTAGCTAAGTCTTGACTTCGCCGAGACATTTATAATACCATAGATGTAATATTCCAGTGCCCGAAACATCCGGAAGTATTACCCGGGAAAGTCGGTAACCAAACCGAGTCGAAGATCTAGAAGCAAAGGGCCGAGCCTGTTTCCTAACCCGGTAATGTGACGTCATCGAGCAGGACTAGACCAAGATTGGCTTTCTTTCGAAGTCGAACGATATGAGCCATCGAGCAAGCTATCAGAAAGTATTGAATCTGAGAGGCAAAAGAGTTTGACTGAAGATTCGTTGAAAAATGAGGCTTTACAAAGCACCCAAGACTCGTAAGACAAGATTTGCAATCCGAAAGATGACCGGGAAGAAAACAGCTTGAGCGCCGTTTTGGACCTGCGGCTAAATGACCGGAAATACCGATGCAATACCATAGTAATACCAGTCCAAGCGATATATAACATAGGTAAGTCTCCTTAGTCCTGTAAAAATAAGGAGACGGTCACCGCGGCAGTGGAAAAACTCACACTCACACTCATCCTCCGAGACCGTGCCAGTATGTTTGTCTATAATCACTTTTGTATCAAGGAGATCCGGAGGCATGTGGGGGACTTGGGGTACACTTTCACAGAAGCTTGCTGAACGTTCGAGATCAGGCGCGCAAATATTTGCTCTCGGTGGTGCTTACTCAGCCAAATTACCCTCGGCAAAATGTCCGGCACTCGCCGAATCATGTATAGTACTCGTGAATAAGGTTTCAGCCACTGGCTTGGAAATCAAACAACATCCAATATCCTAGCAGGGCCCTCGTACGTACCTCAAGACTTTCGACAAAACCTACAAAATGGTCAGTAATACATGTTGCTATTCGTTTTCATGTCTTTTAACCCTTACGATGTTGTAGGCCGACCAGAAGACGACACCGACCAACCCCATGAAGGAGCCCCGTATTGACAAGCTTGTCATCAGTGCGTTTTTGCTCTTGCCAGCTTTGTAGAACTCATCCAAACCGACTTGTCTCACTCTAGACATCTCCGTCGGTGAATCTGGTGATCGCTTGACCAGAGCCTCGAAGGTCTTGGAACAGCTTACCGGTCAGACACCGGTCACCTCAAAAGCGCGTTACACAGTCCGTACCTTCGGTATTCGTCGTAACGAAAAGATTGCGGTGCACGTAACTATCCGTGGACCCAAGGCAGAAGAGATTCTTGAGCGTGGATTGAAGGTGAAGGAGTATGAGCTGCGACGAAAGAACTTCTCGGAGACTGGCAACTTTGGGTTCGGTATCCAGGAGCACATCGATTTGGGTGCTCGATATGATCCTGGTATCGGTATCTTCGGTATGGATTTCTATGTTGTGATGGGCAGACCAGGTGCACGGGTGGCAAGGAGAAAACAGAAGAAGGCTCGTGTTGGATCCCAGCACCGTATCAAGAAGGAGGATACAATGGCCTGGTTCAAGCAGAGATTCGACGGTATCATCCTCGTGAGTTTACATCCACTCGTTCGATTCCTCTTGCAGTTGTTGACAACATGTTCTATACAGAAATAAACGCTTCCCGCATTGACTTCACATCCACTTATACTCCAACATTTCATGCGCAGTATGATACGTATGCCCCAATATGTACCTCCAACACCTTGGCCAGCCTCTATTCATTGAGCACTATGGAGATTCTGATTTTGTGTGAAGTAAACACCGAGATTTGCCGCTCTGGCCCTACGTCCTATCGTCAACTTGGCAGACTTAGACCCGTTCCGAACGTAGGCGTCATAAAGAGTGCCCCCAGTGCTACCGTTTAAGTCCAGCGAAAGATGCTTCGAGACAGATCCGGTCAGAAGGAGGGAAATTGATTGACGGACGTAAAATACAACCTGTCTCAATATGAATCGTTAAAAGTTGGACATTCTGGATCGGCCAAAAAGCAAGTTCATTTCATATGCTTTTATACAAATTGAGAAAAGCACTGAAAACATCGAATTACATGAGATTACATGTGGCCTTGTTGATTCACATCGAATTAGCGCGCTGTATGTTCTTCCCAATAAATCGGGTCAAATCACTTCATATTGGAAGGAAAGAGGGAAGGAATTACCCAGGTGCTGAACGTTTAAGTTCCGTCTGTCTGCTGATGCACTACATAGAAATACATTACTATTGGATGAATATGTGCTGCCTAGATAAAACCACCAAGAAAAGACTAATGCTACATCAACGACCCAAAAGGAAAACGGGAACAGAGATTGAAAAATGTCTACATGGAACCATCAAATATCATACAACTTCATTATCATTTGTACGTCGCTCGTCTGCAAGCTGCAACATGCTTCGGAGACTGCGTTCCAAGACTGGTTTCGTAAGGACACTGTAATTTAAATGTTATTTTGCATATAGTGGCCTATGAAAAGCACTCACTGGTCAACCCCAGCATCAAGATATTCTTTTTGATCTGTTACCAGCGCGTTACCTGAAAGAGCGCATTCGTCAGATGAATAATGCAAGTAGAGACCGTAAGACACTACCTGTGACACCAACTACAAAGTCTTGTCTACCCAACTCCCGTAATTTGGCAATCGCCTTCAGGCCAGATAAAACGGGCATCTGATTATCCAAAAAGATAATCGAGAATTTACTCTGGATTTTTTGAGGCGGCCCTAATTGATCTAGTACGGGTTTCGAACTCTCTAACATCCCGGCATCAGAATCCTGACTTAACAGAATCTTCAAAGCCATGTCTCCGTTCTCTGCCGTCGCCACATTACATCCCAAACGCTCGAGCATACGCCTCATGAGCGTCCGGGTGAGAGCGTCATCGTCCACGACGAGAACGTTCATGATGGAGGAAAGGCCATACGACGGCGAAGGAAGTGGAAAGGTTTTGCTAACCAAAGGAGACGGTGGACGGTGTCCAAACTGAGAATTCGAGTGCATGGACATCGTAGAAGCGGGTGTGTGAACGGGTGAAGAGTCCAATGCGAAGGTGGACGGACTAGGAATAGTAACATAGGATGGACGACGATTTGAAACGTCACATTTGGGAGTTGTATCAGCATCACGCTCTAGAAAAGTCGAGGCGTGTAGTTCAGAACATGCAGAACATTCGTCTGCAGCCAGCGCCGGTGACGGAAATTCGGTTCCTGTCGAACGATCCCCTATTGTTCGCGTCGGAACCGGGGAATGCGAGTCGTAGTTGGCCAGATTGAGTTCAACGCTGCCGCCTAAAGAACTCGATATAAAGATCAAAAGAATTCAGTTTCCGAAGGTTTCATGAACCGCACCTTGGTCCATCAATCTATGCAGAGCATGATTTGAGCGCAACGACACCGGAGACGCTTGCGTAGCGCGTACAGTTATCGCATCTACCGCATCTACCATGCTATGCTTGGATTGTATCGTATCATGCCTCAGATGAGTCAAGATGTTCAGCGGGCTAGTAGGCTTAGCGGACACGACTAGATCATCGGGAGGCGGCGAAATCGCTCTAGCTCCTATACCCAGTGGTAGCTCTACCCAGAATGTAGATCCTTGGCCGGCTTTAGAGCGCACACCCAGCCGACCTCCACTCAACTTGACAATCAGACGAACCAAAGCCAGCCCTAATCCAGTTCCCTTACCACCTATTTTTGTAGATCAATACTCAGCATGATGGGATTTGGGGAGTGAAAATTGCCTTACCTTGTTGACGACCTTGTTCAGTCTGATTGAATGCAGCTGGATCCCAAGATTTTATCAGCATATATACGTCAGGTTACCGCAAATCTCTTACAGAATAGTTTCGCTTGTACCATATCCTGAGGGCGGATACCAGAACCGGTATCTGTCACCTCGATACGAACGACTATCATGTCGTCGGGCACTACATCGCGATTGTGTTTTTCGATATTTTCTACAGACAGCGGCCGAGTGTCCTTCACGGTATCTGCATACGACCGCTCTTTATCGCATGCATCGGAATTTGCTCGAGATGAGGAATTAGGTACCACCAAACGCGTTGTTAGCGTGAGAGAACCACCCGCGGGGGTGAACTTGCACGCGTTGCTAGATTGGATGAACGGATGTAAGAAAGCATCGCTCACAAATATTACGGCCGCTTTACCTTGCCAGATTTGTCACAATTTGTCGTAGTCTCGTCTCGTCCCCTACAACCATGCCCCAGTGCTCATCACCACTAGGTTGCTCTTTCAAATGCAGGTCAATATTCTCGCGATCTTCTCCTAAAGCTTCATATGCCGCGCGCCGGGAGACCTGGATAATCAATGTACACAATCAAAGATATAAGACATTCGATAGTAAAACGAACCTCGTCAATGTTGACGTCTAAATCTGTGATGAGTTCTAAATTACGCGCATTTGTCGCAAGGCGAAGCGGAATTAACATTGACCGCATAACCTGGTGGAATGGGTACGGCTAGATGATAATTTCAGTCGTATGATATCGAGAGGGAGATGTTTATTCACCCTTGAAAGAGACTCAAACTTGCCGCTGTCCATGCGATTACTGACGAACGAGATAGGTAAGTTGTTTCCTTTGATATGAAATTAAGAAAACACACAAGTCAAGCACATCATTCAACACTGATTGTGATACCATTAGTATAAGCACAGAACAAGCAAGAGGTACCAACCTTTCGACATCATGCTCAGACTCCCCTCAAGTGCATTGAATTCAAGCTCCTGACTCTTAGCGATCGTTCCAGAAGCAGACATGTTCTGCACAGCAAGCAAAGCCGTATTGAGCGGCACTCGTACTTCATGAAAGACATAACTGTGTCATTCACGATGAGATGAGCGAGATGACATCAGAAGAAATAATTTAGACCTACGATGTAAGTCTGTATTTGGAGTCCGCGGCCTTGCGTTCATTAAGCTGCGCTTTCCGAGTATGTTGAAATTGCGCTTTAAGTTCAAGTCGGAGGTCGAAGAGGTGGCGAGCAGACTGGTATGAGATTTTCAGTGGATGGATCAATCAAAAGATGGACTAGCATTACCATCTCTCGTTGCCGATGCATGTATAAGAGAAAACATTGGAAAATGGCGAAGTTGACTATGCCTATAAAGCGTGAGTAGGCAGAAAAGCTTGAAGCATATTAGACTCACTGCGCGTCCAAGAAGCCCGGTCTGGAACAATCATACAAGATGATAAAACAAGGAAGACAATTGCGCCCAACATAGCCGGAAATCGTTTCAAGTTCGTACCAAACAAAGCCACTGTCTGCAAGGCAGTCGTGTAACTGAAACGAAGAAATTGTTAGAAAAGAAGGCATGGAAGCGGCAAGACCTACTAGAAGGTGGGCAAGAAATCTTTGCTTCCGCAAGTAAATAAATCGATTCTACCACTATAACCACATAGGAATCCAAAAAGAACTTGATAGAATGACCTGGATGCAAGTGTCGTGAGAAGCTGAACGCCAGCAAGCAGCTGTGATAAAATACCAAGACCAGGTGGAAATGCATAGAAAGCACTGATAAAATGTCGAATGATCCCTAGGGAAATCGAACGCACACAAGACAAAAAGAGGGGCAGTCACTGCGCGGCAACTCGATCAGAACAAATGAAAATGATCTACGAAGCTATCAAAACTCACTTAATGGTGCGAACTATTGAACACAGCTGTATTTAGCTTAAGTATACCTTATCAAGGGTTAATCACGTACTCCGTAATAGTAAATCTGCGCTATCAATGAGTATACAGGGGTAACAAAACGTCAATCGTGAAGCCACGCACCTTGTCGGCCAAAACAGTCGGGCTGGCTATAAGTGCTGCACCGAGTATCCAGTTCATGACAAAGAAGACTGAAGCCCAAAGAGCCAGGCGTTTTGAATGAGCCCAGTCCTCTTTCTGATATGCTTCCTCCTTATTGGGGTCTTCGAAACGAGGTCTGAAGAACAGTACTATGCGTGGCCAGAGCCTGCACGATATGAAGCCCAATGGAGCCGACAGTGAAAGGCGTTTAGGGTCTATTCCAGGTTCCCCAGCGGCGGCGGACTGACGAGCCTCGTTGGTAGTGGAGTCATCGGACTGAGGTGATGAGACTGAAACCTTCGACTTTAGAGAAGCCTTCGTTGATGGTTCTGACCAAGAGCGGTCTACAACAATTTCATCCACCTCTTCTTCATTCTGAACAACATCGACAGTAGAGCGCAAGTCGTGTACTTGGGGGTAGGAGTCGGCTGGTTGAAACCATGGGTCAACTAAAGCATCCTGAAGAACAGACCTAGGCGATGGGGCGGCCAATGTTCTTTTAACTTTCCGAAACATCGTACTGCATGTAGACGATGTAGTACCGGAAACCTGTTGGAGACCCTTTCGCAGGCGCATAGGTGTTGATAGGGAAGGAATTGAAGGTGTGTTCTGAGTCACTGGTGCAGGAAGATCGGGGGACTTGGTACGGTCATCTGGACAATGTTGAGAAGATAGGCACAGCTCGTTGCCTTCGTCGAGATTGCTATGTACAGAGGCAGCAACTTCTTCAGCCCACTTGGAAGAAGCTGAGTAGGACCAAAAAGTCATAACAACTGCTGTTTGCTGAACGCTGCTGGCGAACGCCAGAGAACGACGTTGAAACTTGAAGTTGAACTCTAAGCGACAGTCATGTAAGACCTCGTTCGAACGCCCGGCCGCCGGCTAAATGCCTAATCCGAGGGTGCTGTTTCATATTTAAATAGTCCGCTGAAAGGTTTTCAGAAGAACCTTGTTATTTCTTTCGAGTAGATAGCGTCGTGAAAGATATAGGACTGCAACAGTAGAGAGAAAAGAACATAACTTGGTCCAGTACTTCAATGACAAGAAATCTCCACTGCCGTAAAAAAGGTTTCCATAGACGCCACCTACGCCACCTCGGAGGTATTTTACCGTGAATTTGGTATTTATGTCACGTGTAGCTATTATGTAATCGACTAGCAGGTTCATGGCACTCGCCGCGAACGTTTGGGACCTGACTGAACTGGAACTTTAGGTCGTCCACCTCTGTCTATTGCAATCGGAAAATTGGTTGCGGGGGTTAAAGCATTCGACTTTCTCTTCAGGCCTCGATCAGGTACGTTCATCTTCCAATCGGAGGAGAAACCAGGCGCTGGCATTCCCTCATATCCGAGTGAGACAGCGAGAGGACCAACGGACGATCGTTGAGACGCATGTTCCGCAGGCGAATCAGATGACAGACGTGGCGATGAGGGTGCAGAGGGAAAGGAGTAGTACTGTGGACCAGGTACGTGATGGTTAGTTGACTAGATCAGTGCATGTCAGAGAAGGTATTTACTTCTTCGAATGGTTCAACCACGAGGGATTCCTCAATAGTCTGCGTTTTCTCAAGCTCCTCATTGCGTGCTTTTAGGCTTGCAAGATCCTTCCTGAGAGCTTTGATCTTCGTGGTCTGCGCACGAGCCTGTGCAACAAGTTATATGATCAATGCGAAAGTAGCAAGCCATGTCAGACGCACACTTATGCCCTGACGTTCCAGTATAGCTCGCAGCCGCTGATTCTCTTCCTCTCCTTTTATCTTCTCTTTCTTAGCAGTCTCCTTATCATCTCGAAGTTGTACCACCTCTGGTGTCAGTTTCTCCGCTATCGAGACAGCCTTTTCACAAACCCTCTGCACATTCTTCAAGTCAGCTCGGAGCCCGGCCAACGCTTTATCCTTCTCTAATGATTCCGCTTCCACATTCTGCAGAAATTTGACTTCTTGCTGAGCGCGTATGAGACGATCTTTAAGCGCTGTGATATCTTTAGTCTGTTCTTCGACTTTCGAGAAGTAAGGAATGATACGAGTTCGGAAGTCGTCCAGGGCTTGTTGGAGTGATTGCTAGGGTACACACAAATCAATGACCTTTATTTGAACGGTGCGTCAGGCAACTTACCGCAACATCATTATCGCAATTTAGAGTTTCAATAGCTTTCTGTACCCTCGTCGCACCTCTTTGTAGGCTAATCTTCTTCGTGTCCGCGTCCATTTTCGCCAAACCCTCAATTGTTGTTTCCGCATCAGAGCGCGCAGAGTCCACCAAATCGAGGTAGATAGGATGAGCCCTTCCCCGATTGACTGCCACTCGACACATGGCGCACGTTACACGACTCTGCTTGTGACTAGTTTCTACGCAGTCGATGCAGAAACCATGACCTATAATTATGATGGGTAGATGCAGGGGCGCGCGAAATCATCGTATACGCACCACACGGGTAGATTAGAATTCTTGAGATATGTACATTTTCAAAGCAAATACGGCAATGAGCTTTAGGCGGCATAGAAATGACACTGTTCGATGAAGAGAACTACGATGGAGAGCTTCAATTTCCCGTCTCGCGTCTGTCACGTGACACATTAGTACTTAGACGCTCAAAATAGAGCTTAATCGTCGAGCTGACGGGTTCTACATAGTTCAAGCATTCCTCGAGCACACGTAAACGAGGGACTTCGCACACTTGTGCAGTATTCCATGACAAAAATACAATTTCTATTGGAACAGTTCAACTTGCATGGTATACACGATATTTCACTTGCCAGTCGGAGGAAAAAATCTGACCCCTTCCCCATCAGCGATTGCAATGATTTGGGCACGATTAGACTTGGTCAGTATGGTGATGGCTTGACGCAATAGAGCTACAGGTATTCCGGATAACGAGGATTTAATCGGAGGGTCTGTAATATCGTAGAATGTCAATATCGTATTCAGTTGACCAGTCGAAGTTGCCTGGATTTTCTCCACATAAGAATGATCTACAATCGATAAATGTACCACTGACCCATTCATGAAGGGCCTCAGCCCATTCGTCGGGTAGACGCCAGTATAAAAGTACAGATCTTGTCTGCTTCGGGGGTTCATACACTGCCAGATTTTGGGACACCATCGTGTCCAAGATGTAAGATAAATATGATGGTAAAAGCTTCCCTGTAAAACTCCAAGATTAGAAGAGATCTAAAACAATACAGAACATTGAATCGCACTGTTTATGCGCTCATTTCGCAATACCTCATCCCAATCGTTTCCTGGAGTTTCGCTGTCCTCCAATCGTAGAGCGAACAACCGTCGGTGTCTTGCATACCTCAGAATAATTTGGATCCATTGCTCAGTCGCGATTGAGAGTGTAGCGGGGTTTGGTTGCTGCCTATCATCTCACTAAGTATATCTGCCAGACAACATGACTTTAGGAGCCTGACGTGAAGAAGGGGGGTGCAGAGTGAATTGAGGGAAGTAAAAATCCTAGAGAAATATACTTGAGTGAAGCCTCGAAGAAGAAAACACAAAAAAATACCAGTCGTTGTTGTGTATGTGGAAAGGGACATGTTCATTTTCACATCGTGCTTAGAAGTATTTGATTACCGAGTCTGACGCGCCTTTGTCTCTAACTCCGCAGCCAAGCTACTGAACCTTTTTGTCCTTCCATGATATTCTGTTAGGTACGATGGCCTTTGGATGTCTTGTCAGATGCTCTTTAGGAGACAAGCTTTCTTCGAATGAACAAGGAACGAAGTGCTATTTCCCGTAGGGTCAGTGGGACACGCTCACATGCCAGTCGCGGGGAACAACGGACCGTGTACTTTCAAGCGCAACATTCTCCTCGCACTCGTACTCTTGTTTTCGTGATCAGCTGTTCAGGAATGGGCCAGTCTTGTTCTTTGGAATCATTCATGTCGAACAATTCCGGAATATAAGAATCTGTTCATTCGAACAGGAAACGTGAAGCGTGGCCAATGTATCCAACATTCATTGCGATCGCCCTGCTATACGTCTCTACTTGTTGGGCCAATGTTGCTGCCAGCAATTTGAATCTCTCTCGGAGGAACAGCACCGGTCTCACAGATGCGGTCACTTGGGACCCGCACTCCCTCTCACTACATGGACAGAGGGTCTTCATTCTGTCCGCAGAAATCCATCCGTGGCGTTTACCTGGCAATCCAGACCTCTGGGCAGACCTTTTTCAGAAAGTGAAAGCTCATGGCTTCAACACAGTCTCATTTTGTATTAGCTGGACCCTACACTTTCCTTCGCCTTCAACAAACGGGGGCGCTGGAGATTTCGAAGAAGGAACTTATCGTGATATACAGAAATTCATCGACGAGGCTCGAAATGCTGGTCTATGGATGATTGCGAGGTCAGTATTTCTCGCACATGACGTGACTGCAACTTATTTGCATCAAAGGCCAGGTCCATACATAAGTAAGTCGCCGAAGCTCTGCCTTTGATTTCCCCATATCGTCCAATTAATCATCGAAAGATGCGGAAACAACTGGTGGAGGGTTTCCGGGTTGGGTGGAGAATATTGCAGGAGATTTACGGACTGACAATGAAAACTATACTCAAGGTGAGGATGTGCTTACTCTTTCCAAGTTCTGCTACTCATCCGATCTTCCAGCCTGGATGCCCTGGATGAATGCAATCTCGAAGATAATAGCAAGAAACCAGATAACAGAGGGAGGACCAAGTGCGTATCTTGACCTTCACACACGTCGCGTCCTAATAATCCAGTCACTCAGTCATCCTCGTTCAAGCTGAAAATGAATTCAGCGCCGGTACGACGCAAAGCCCATACATGCAACTTGTTATAGACACGTACAGGGCAAATGGCATAGTGATACGTATGGTCCATTTGCTCAACTGTCTTTTGTGACTCTCTAAACACTATTTACGCAGCGATCACCCATAATGATCAGCACGCAGGACAAGCAGGGTAAATAAACTCAGCACTTGCCACATTCATCTACTGACGCCCCAAAGAAATTTCTCTCCGGATTTGCCTGGAACAGGTCGTGTCAACATTTACTGGTAGTTACATTGCTTGTCGATACGCAGGCAGACGTCGCTCACTCGTAGGAACATTCAAGTGGCGATTCGTACCCTCAAGGCTCCAACAGCTGGGCACAGGTACAATCAATCTACTTCTCTGCACATGAAAATGTCGCACCAAGTAACCCGCTATGTCTTGCGGAAGTGAGTTCTAATACTGCGCGTCTTCCGGCCCCTAATCGTTTTCGCTAGTTCGGAGGAGGCTTCTTGTTAAATTGGGGCGCAAGTACGCGCGGTGGAACTGGGTACGAGAAATACTGTCAGTCACTACCTAGGATAAAGGTCGATCATTGCCACTGATGTAGCATCCCTTCAAAGCAAATGATCTGACTGACGCGGATTACGGTAACTTTCAATCCGTATGCTAGAAGAGATGACTTCATTGAGTGTATTGCTCTAGAGAACATATTCTACAAGGAGAATTAGTGCGTTGAAACCATCTCACCCAAACTATTTACATTCTCATTGAAATCTGTCAGTGCACAAACAACCACTATCATGAGTACGCGTTTCGCGCTCATTTCTCGTGTTCTTACTTATCTACGCGGATGCAGACATTTACAGTAAGCGCCCGCCACGACTCTCGATACAATCTTAACCTTTTTCAGTGACTTTCGGAGGAACGAACTGGGGACAGACAGCTGCTCCAGTTTCTTATACATCATATGATTATGGAGGAGGTGTGTGGACGCCCTCAAAACTGCACATGAATTTCAAACAATACTATCTCGGCAGGTCTGAATGAAAACCGTGTCGCGAATACGACGAAAATGAATGAAATGAAGCTGCAAGGTAGGGAGCCAACAACTCATGGTAGTCACATGAACTCACCTAGGACACAGGGCTGTTCCTTCGCGTCTCTCGCGACCTCCTTGGTTCCACGCTTTTGGGCAATGGAACGAATTACACTACCTCTTTACTCATTCACGCCGCTGAGCTACGGAATGCCATTACTGGTGCCGGATTCTATGTCACTCGACATAACGACTCGACGTGAGTTCCTTGATATACTCCAGAGCAAGCAACGTGAAGGACTCATTGTGATTTGCATAGTTCTACTGCGTTGACCACGACTCAAATCACGGTCAACACCTCTCGGGGTGCCCTGCTCATACCCCAATCTGGAGACATCACATTCAATGGCCGAGACAGCAAGATTCTCGTGATTGATTACACTTTTGGTCAGAATGCTACTACCATTTTGTATTCAACGGCGGAGTATGTTTCTGTCGTTCATCTGAAGCTATCTTTTCATTGATCACTCGATCAATCCTCTGCAGGATCATGACATGGACTACGTAAGTCAAACCGTTCAACTTATGTCTTCGGGCTAATCGCAGGCAGAATTGGCTCCGTCGACTACATCGTCTTCTACGCGGGTGCAGGGGAAACGGGAGAGACAACATTCTTGCTTGACTCTGAACCACTTGTCGATCTGAGTAATGCCCCAAATGCGGTGTCATCATTCTCAAACGGAACTCTCACTCTGAACTATGAACTTATTGGAACACAATTCATCACTGTCACTGCTGGATCTTCGTCGTTCGTGATTATCATCTTGGACAAACCCACTGCGTATCAATGGCATGCACCGGTCTTAGACGCAAATGGAGAGTTTAGCAACTTCTTCTCGATTGGTACAAATGAAACGTTTGTTTCGTGATGCGTTCTGGTCTTGAAGTGATACTCAACAAACGTTTAGGGTTCTTGTTGGTGGTCCATACATCGTGCGGACCGCGAGTCTGAGCCGCAATACCTTGATCCTCGTAAGCCCATCCTTCGTCTGACTTGCGAACGCCTGTTACTAAGTATCTATCACGCATAGACCGGGGATCTTAATGGAACCACAGAGATAGAATTCGTAGCTCCACCTGCTATTTCACAGTTGACTTGGAACGATGCAGTTGTAAGCGTTAGGAAGACTTCCCGTGGAACATTTACTGGCGATGTAGCTGTCAACGCGTTTAATTTCGCTTTACCGGAGCTGAATAGCTGGAAAGTAGCTGGGAGGTATGATCGCCTCGTTCCACTTCTTTGTTTTCACGTTTACATCGGATTCAGCTTGCCAGAGATTGATCCTGATTTCGATGACTCGAACTTCACACTCGCGGACCAGACTGCGACGAATGTAAGAGTTGCATTTACCAATCTACTCGTTCGTTTTGTTGATTTCGTATATCCCTAGTACACGAACCTTCCACCTCTAGCCGGAAGTCAAGTTCTGTATTCTCAGCAATACGGGCGAGTTCTCATACTACGATATACGTATACTTCCTTACTCTTTCGATATTTGGCAGGTTCTATGGTGGCAATTTGATTTTCCGTGGGCGATTCAATGCTACTGGTGAAGAGACAGCTGTCAACCTGAGTGTGCAATACGGATTCGCCGGAGGATATTCCGCCTGGCTCAATGGTGTTTTCCTTGGGTCAAGCCAAGGTAACGCGAGCGTTAGCATGACGAGTGATACGTGGTCATTCCCGAATGGGACGTTACGAGTTGGAACGGAGAATATCATTGTGGTTCTACAAGGTAACTATTTGAATAACGTTCTTTTGATCTACGAGTTCTGACCGCTTTGGCAGATCATATGGGGTAAGAGAACAACGAATCTCACATTGAAAGCATCACTCATCGTCAGAACTGCAGTCTTTCTGAGACTAGTAGTACGTACACCGCTACTGCACTCTCTGAATTATACCAGAGCTGATAATTCATTCGCAGCGAACGCCGGGAAGGAACCTCGTGGTATTCGTGGATACGCCCTTGTCGGCGGCAACACTTCGTTTTCGTCTTGGACATTGCAGGGTAATCAGGTATCATCGAGTCTCGGCTAAGATTGTCGACCATGCGTCTGACCTTGCCCACGCTATGCAGGGAGGCGCGGCTCAAGCTCCAGACACATTTCGCGGATACCTTAACGAAGGAGGCTTATACGCTGAAAGAATCGGTGCGCATCTACCTGGCTTCCCCGACGAAGCCTGGCCATCCGGAAGCACGAACATCAGTGGTGCGGGTGTCAATTTCTATCGGACTACGTTCGACCTCGTAAGTCATACATTCGACCAAGGAATGGTCATTCTGAACATGGCGTACGGTGCTTAGGCTATCCCGGACGGTTTCGACGTTCCAGTTCGATTATCCATCACACCCAGCGACATCACTTCCAACTTCAGAGTTCAGATTTACCTCAATGGCTGGCAAATCGGGAAGTACATCAATAACATAGGGTGCGTCTCTGCACTTCCCAATAACAATATTTTCAGTAACCCTAGTCACGCTCCCAGACCTCAAACGCTATTTGTTCTGCCAGCGGGGTAAGCTTTGCCAGCGATAGTCACTCGAATCCTTAAGTTCACACCGGGCACTAGTATCCTACTTCGAAATTCGACGAATACTCTAGCACTGTCATTATGGTCATTAGACAGCGAAGGTGCCTCAATCGCGGGGCTACATCTGGTTTCAGACGGCATCTTCTTGACTGCTTTGCAGTTTAGGGATTATAAAGGGCCGGGATACAATGAACAGCAAAGTCTGCGTCCAAACGCGATCTTTCACGACCCCAAATAAAGTAGCCAAGTCATGAAGAGTACATGTAATTGAAAATACCAACATCGCATTCTGTTCACTCTGATTCACTTTGATCACCCAAGAAGGCCATAATGCTCTGTCGAGCATTCCTAGGCTGTTGGGATCATGAGATTGGACCTACGATGAAAGGATTCGAACAAAAGTGTACCTTTCGTTTAGCAGGAGCCTCTTCTTCAGACTCTGATGGACTTGCTGCCTGTTCCGACTCGACCTTCGATCGTGATCCTCGAGACTGCTTCAATACCGATTTCTCAAACGACTGTACTTCAGCTGCAAGCGGCCAAGTCTTTCAGAGTGAAATTAGAGTTGACATAAGATTCAGAGACGAACCCAGTTCTTCCGCCAGCTCTCGCCGTGCCCGGATGGCCTTTGCCTGTTCCATGCTCATACGGCCACTCATACCAAGTTCTGCAAGTATACTTTGAAGCCTCTTAATTTGTTGGGAAGGCTTGTCTTCGATTCCCTCGAAAACCTTGGACCACACTTTCCGCACACCACATGCGTGTACTAAGCTCTGATGGTCCGAAGTTATTTCAGTGAGCATCGTGAAAATAACCCAGAAGCAGTTGCAAGTTACCTTCAGTTTCTTGATCCTTTCTTCGTCTTTACCCAGACTAGGAGCTGACTTTTTCTGCCGTTGCGCCTTTGAGGCCTTCGTGCCGTTAGTGACCTACAAGCCAGAGTAAGATGGAGTGCATCAAATATATGCGCTGATACTAACCGTCTGATCCTTCACCTTTGTCTTCTTTTTCGGTTTTGGAGGCTCGTCGTCGATCAGAACAGAAAGCTCGGATTCACTGTTCTACAAACAACCGTAAGCCAGATGAATTTTAGAAGAAGGAACAGACACACCAAATCCTCGTTGGGCTCCGGAGCAGAACTTGAAGCAGTCTCGCGTTTTGTATCTGATGGCTTGCTCTCAGACTCTTCATCTGGCGATGAGAGTCGCGGTGATCTACTGGAACTGTGTTCTGTGAGCTTCCTTTGAGGGGTATTCTCCTGAATGTGACATGTCAGATCGCTTCGCGGGAAAAAAGACCAGGTTTCTTACCTCCGCAGATGAGAAGTCATCGTGTTTCGCATCCTCGACGTCAGATGAAGGGGGAATAAACTCCTAGGACTCTGTCAATATATGAACGCGTCCGATACAAGGCGATGACCGACAGCAGACTTGAACGACTGTGTAACCGTCTTGGTGTTCTTGCTCATAGATTTGCCTGCGGCAGGCTTCTTCCTTTTTGCTGAGAATGAGTCATCGTCTTCGGCTTTGCGTTTCTTTCCTTTCGATGAAGTCGCGTCTGATGCTGTGGATGCTGTACTTTGACGCGTTTTATTCTTGCTTGTAGCCTTGGTCTTACTCTTGGGCTTTTCTTCAGTTGTCTTATCTTCAACTTCTGAAGCAGGTGCCGACTCGGATTCATCCAAGACTTCCTTCACTATAACGTGAGTATATTAAGATAGCATATAAGGAAGATTCTGTACACACCTGAGCTTCTGCAATAGCCGTCTTCAAAGCTGATCTATACTCTTTCGCGTCTAGTACACCAGATTCCAGAGATAGCTGATTCTCAATATCACTACGGATAATTCTTGGTGTTAATTCACTTCATACAGCGGCTGTTAGCATGAAGATGAGATTAGCATTGAGGATAACCACCGACTGCAGTGTTCCTTCTTTGTGGGCTCGTCTGACCAGCTTCTTTGCAAGGTCTTGAAGAGATGAGATGTCGGGGACGGACATAGTGTGAGGGAGAAGAGGAGAGGAGAGGAGCGACGCTCGGGAATAGCAGAGAGTGGCACGTGCACCAACGCGGCGACGCGTCAATCAACACAGTGAGCGCGTCGCGGACCGCAGCGCGCTGGACTTCTACATACAGCAGAGATACACTGAAGTCTGACAGCAGTGATCAAAGGCATTGTAGCCATAGTCAGCCAATATGTTCTTGATTCTTGCTTGAAGAAGATGGGATGTATCCTTTATTCACAAAAATCTCCCAGAGAAGCCACTTCGCTCAGCATGTTGCAGACTAAAAACTTCTACATATACTGGATACAGAGAACACGGGCTATCTGATTGATAGCGTACGGCAGCAATAATGTTTTGTCAGGCTTCGGCTTCGGTATGATAGGGTTCAACAATAGATATCGATACGCTACTAATCATACTGCCTAACAGCTTCCAGCCTTTCCCAGCTCGTGACCAACAAGCCCAGAAAAAGTCCAACCAGCGGCGCATACGTGGGGTGTTCAGGGGTGAAAATCCGCCCGCTGCGGTTCCTTGAAACTTCCCGTGTGTCCTGGATCACCAAGGGTCGCGTCGTATGTTGGAGAAAGGGAAGGGAAATTTTATCCGGGCCGATTGCTGTGAGATTTGCTGTTACTCCAAGCAGGAACAAATAACAAACCACTCTTTTGGAGTGCAGCCAACCACTGGCGAACTGCAACATTCATTTTCTGGCTATCTCCTTTTTTCAACTCATTGGCAACTCTGAAAGTTGTACAATATCTATTCAGGAAACGTTTGGTCTCCATCTCAACGTTCCTTACTTTATTTCAACCCTGTATCATTGAATGTCGACCAGTTCTTCCTTTGGCAATCCCCATTCTTCACATCAGGACAGAGGTCTCTCACCGCTCAAAGCAGCTCGCGAGCGTTCACTATCTAGACCTTCCTCTCGGTCTTCTATTTCTTTACGTGCCCCAAGTCCTTCAGTTTCATACGACGATCCAGGTAGGTTCATCGTTCTTCATCGTTTCACACAGGCATTTCGGGTCTCTTGATGGTCTGACGATGCTCTAGTCGCCGTACGGAACCAGATATCAACGCTGAAACATACTATTAGGCATCAACAGGCGCAAGTCCACGAACTCGAGAACATTATCCTTCGCGGTCCACGTCCATACGCCGAACTATCCGATCCAGTCATTCCACCAATCATGTCTACCCCCACCAAAATGTCCAAGAGATCCAGCTTTGAAGTTTTACAAAGTATTGCTGGCCCAGATTCGAATTTGCCCCTTCCCCGGCGCGAACTAAATGGTATAGAGGAGAACGGGATAAGAGAAGGTATCCCCATGTTGTTCGGTGCTGGATCCGTTAGTCCCACATCACATAGAAGAACATCCAGCCCTACGCGAACTTTGAGCCGTGCGTGTCTTTTTGGTCCGTTCTGCATTCGCTTATTGACGCGGATGTGAATGACGTCAGGAATCCCGGTAGCAGCTGTAGGTTGGTTACAGTTGGCGGTGCAAACTGTCTTGCTTCTTAACTAACATAGTCTTATGAATCTTCTTGACCCTCCAGGGAACGCAAAAGCTCTCACCGATGAGGGCTCAGTCCTGCTATCACGGTCCACAAGCTCCGCAACCAAACTATCACCGTCTGATCCTGATACGTCACACTCTTCCCTCCAACCCCCTCCTTCACCTAGTCGCCGATTATCTCTCACACCTGGAGGAACGACCAAGGTTCTAGCAGACCTTCAGACTGGCGTTGTCAACGCACGTAATGCGTTGGAGAACACCAAAGCTCAGCTGAGGCTCTCTCAGAGGACTGTAGCACAGCTTACTCGGCAAACGGAAGATCTGAAAGAGGGACGGGAGAGGCTTAGGCTGGAGAATGAAGGTTTGAACAATGTGGTTGCTCGCAAAGAGCGGTTATTGCAGGAAGTGCGTGTTTGAAACTAAATGCCTAAGTGTATCTGTTGGCCAATCTCTGCTTTTCAGGTTTTAGAACGAGCACGCAAGGCAGAAGCGGAGGCATCTGCGCTTAGAACTCAGTTGAAATCTGAAACTACGCAATCAAAAAAGAGCTTAAGGGAAATGGAATCTGCTCTGTCGGAGTCGACAGCTGTATCCCAGAAGTGCGAACGCGAGTACGTTACTCTGCGGGACAGTCTGAAGAGCATGACGGAGTCGTGGAAAGCCGATACCGACCGTTTGAAAGAGGATATGAGGAAGCGAGAGGAGCGATGGAAGGCAGAAGCTGAGAGCATGGGAAAAAAGTACCGCAAACTTGTTGAGGAGGTTAAGGCGAGCACAGCGGATAGAGAGTCGATTAAGGCGTTGAAGGAGAAAGATGCTAAATCATCAAAGGATTTGGAGAACACATGGAAGGAAGAGATAGCACAGATGAAAGCGCAAGTTGAAAAGAGCTCGAAGGGTGGAGAAGAAGCGGCCAAGACGGCAAGGTCAGTAGTAACCCTTTAGAATTTTTTGGTATCGTGTTACTCACGTCTCCAACAGTGAACTAGCTGCTGAGCTTGCTCGATTACGACGGTTAATGCAGAACACTTCGCTCTCATCTGAGGGTTCTTCTATAGAACACCCGCCATGAAACGATCTCTACCTACGTTTCAGGACTTCATCTTAGCTATCGATATCCTTCTTCAGCATTCCGCATACCAGCACTATAGTACACTACATATCACATTTGCATCTTATTATACCCATGCACTGTCTTTTCAGCAAGTCCTACGTAGTCTCGGCCCCGTTGATATTGGTTTCAGAATATGGCCGGAACATCGGTAACTCTTGGTCACCGACCAATCCTGAATAATCTCATGCCAACTTGAGACGACTCTATATTATTCGGTCCATGTAACTCATATTCGCCCTTCATCTTATTCTTAAACTATGTCCGCCATATCGACCCCTATTACTGAGCTCTTCGGTATTAAACATCCCGTCCTGCTCGCGGGTATGAATGTCGCAGCAGGTCCTGAGCTTGCAGCCGCTGTGACCAACGCAGGTGGATTGGGTGTTATTGGAGGGTTCGGGTATACACCGAAGATTCTGCGTCAGCAGGTGAGTTGTCACCTCAGTGGCAGATGTTTTGAGATCGCTTAGAGCGTTGTTCGTCTGTAGATCAAAGCCGTGAAGGCGGACCTCGTTGACAAAAATGCACCGTTCGGCGTTGACTTGCTCCTTCCTCAGGTTGGGGGAAGTGCAAGAAAGACAAATGTCAGTCGCTCTTTCACTATCAATGTATGCGCGTTTCTAACGATGACAATCCACAGTACGATTACACAAAAGGCAAACTGAACGAGCTCATTGATGTTATCATCGAGGAGAAGACCTCTCTTTTTGTCTGTGCGGTCGGTGTACCACCAAAGGAGGTCGTAGACAGGCTCCACAAGGCAGGTATCCCGGTGATGAACATGGTTGGACATCCGAAACATGTCGCCAAGGCGCTTGATGTTGGGGTTGACCTAATCTGCGCTCAAGCCGGCGAAGGGGGTGGGCACACGGGCGAGACACCCGCTAGCATCCTTATACCGGCTTGTGTAGATGCTGTGAAGGGTCATAAGTCACCTTTGACTGGAGAACCCGTGTATGTCATTGGTGCTGGAGCCGTATTCGACGGAAGGTCATTGGCTGCGAACTTGATGTGGGGGGCCCAGGCTGTCTGTATGTTGCTACTCCATCGATTTGATGTGATTGTATGCTCATGTCCTGTTTAAAGGGGTAGGAACACGCTTTGTAGCTGCTGTTGAAGCCGGTGCATCTAAAATGCACAAGGATCTGGTCGTGGAAGCTGGATTTGGAGATGTGATCCGGACTATCATATTCACTGGCCGACCTCTACGTGTCAGGAGGACACCATACGTTGAGGACTGGTGAGTATATATGATTCCATCCTCACCTGCAATGAATTAAAGGACCCGTGACCACAGGGAGACAAATCGGCAGGCTGAAATTAAAGAGCTGACTTCAAAAGGCATCATTCCAGCTGTTTGGGATATCGACCAGCATCCGGAGAAGTCAGCCGCTGGGCGCCCATGGCTGATGGGTGAGGTTGCTGCTGTAAGTGTTCTTCTCCTGCATTCGCTGAAGCTAATTCGCATATTCTATACAGATGATCCAAGACGTGAAGCCTGCAAAGGAAATTGTTGAAGATATGGTTGAGCAGGCCGCGAGCTTGCTTCGACACGGAAACAGTCTTGTTAAGACGACTGAAAAGGCAAAACTTTAGCATTGTGCAGCTTGTATTTTGTAAGGACAAAAGCGCTATTGTTCTAGTATGTAGTCCTCTTGCGGGCGCTTAAGCGCTTAATGTAGACGCCCAAAGGTTCACACGGACGCGTTTTAGGCTTGCCTCGGGTTCGGTATCGATTCTCATCTTGTCGCCACTTGTACGAACCGTCAGATGTCCGGTCAATGTAGCATATGTCTTTCCTCGTTCAAAGATCCCGTTTGCATTCCCTGCGGTGAGGAGTGCTTAAGAATTCTTTGAACAATGCTAATACGCGTAAAGGCCATGTTTATTGCTCATCGTGTCTCGGGGATCATATCAATACGGCAACGAAGGATGGTTATAGCGCGTCATGTCCAACATGTCGCTCTGCATTTCACATAGGTGTGTCCGCTCGACACCTCAATTTGTCCCTCTTCACTTACTCATTCTTCTTTTTTGATAGTCAGCCCGGAGGTTCGATTCACAAGATTCATTTACAAAACGCGACACTGACGCTGCTCTCTTGCGTGATAGCTGACGTGTCTTCCTAAGCAAATCCACCGCTTCGTGACTCCCAGCATACGACGCGTCTATGTGGAACCGAGCGTCACGGTCCAAGGCTTGGAACAAAAGCTTACCAGTTGTATGAAACAGATAGACAACTTGAAGCAGGAGAGCGAGAGGCTCATGGACTCTTGCGAGAAGTACATGCATCAGTCGATAGTCCACGCTGAAGGAGAAGCAGAAGCTCGTATTGAGGTGGAAGGTCTGGAGACTCTGCTGCGCCAAGAACGTAGGAAAGTTAAGCTGGCTACGGAGGAGGCGGATAAGTGGCGGAAACGCTACGAGAATGTCAAAGAACAGCTTGACGAGAATGCACAGCAGTGAGTGTATGCGTTTCTTCCCGTTGTATTCGATGTTGACGCGCGGTTGGCAGATTTGGACATCGTGTTCCGCTAGCTTCGAAACGAAGTATTGACGGCTCGTCTTTCAGTGATGATGCCGAACCTGCACCGTCCGTGAGTGCACTAACGCCTCGCCGTCGCGTTAT
>JH814872.1:77712-98111 GCA_000296255.1 Omphalotus olearius VT 653.13
ACGCAATTCAGTTATGATGCCGAACTAACTTTCACCACAATCGAATTTAGGACTTTGACTCTCTGTTGATCTTGTGTATCGATGCTTCGACTGTATCTATATATGAATACCCTCATGATTAAATTGCGTCTATGGGATCAGTTCATCCCACCGGGGCACGAGGCGCGTCTACCAACTTCATGATTTCCTCTAGCTTCTTTGGGCTTGGAATCTCCATAGCCTCACGACTCGGGTTATTAGCAAGAACCACAGCACACTCAAGACTAGAAGATGAATCGGCCCATTTCACAACGACCAGGCCCCGCCCCGAATTTGGCCAGATCCTGGCATGCAACAGGTAGACCAGGGTAATGTCAGGCATGTATTCTCCTTCAGAATCCTCGGGAGGCGGGGGGTCAAAGTTTACGGGACACTGATTCGCTCGTCCTTGAAGCTAAGTCTGGCATGAACGAATGGCAAATACACGCGGTGGCGTTTGCTGGGCTAGAATATTAGGATTAACAAGACCTTGAGTTAATGATATGTAAACTCTAAATACATACCCTTCTGAAAGCGTCTGGATAGACGTGTTACATAGTAGTAATTTGCCGCAGAATTTTAGCGCCCACAACTTCAGACTCTCACTGTATCTTCAGTCAAACATAGTCGCAGTCTTACTCTGCTTCAAATGGCCACCGATTTCTGGGCAAGTTCACACTAGTAAGGTCGCAGCTGCTGCAAGTGTCGTTCACATCAAGCTCAAAAATGGCTGTATCGCCAGTAAACGCTGGATTGTTGACCGGGCTACTCTCAAGCAAGCAAGATCGGACGACCTTATTCATATTGGAGAGCCAGAGTACTTGGAATTTCTATCGATTTATTTTGCCAATGGTGAGTTCGTTCTAAATTCCAGTGTTACAGACCTGATAGACTGTATATCTCTAGTTATTTCGAAATTAGGAAAGAAACTTCAATTGCGTCAAAGAGTCATCGCCAGTGCGACTGTCTTTTTCCGACGATTCTATTTGAAGAACTCGTACTGTGAAACCGATCCATTTCTTGTCTTATCAGCCTGCTGCTATGTCGCAGCGAAAGCTGAAGAGTCTCCCGTACATATCAAAAACGTAGTGGCGGAATCTCGTGCACTTTTTAGCCGTACGATTTTTTTTTTCGAAAATCCTTTCATTTGACCTTGAATATCTGATTCTCGTGTGTTCAGAAGAACAATATAACGTCAAGACGTTTCCTTCGGATAATTCAAAACTCGCAGAAATGGAGTTCTATCTCGTCGATGACTTGGAATGTGATCTGACCGTTTTTCATCCTTACCGTACACTCCTGGCACTTTGTTCAAAGGAATCGTCGGGTACTTACTTTTCTGAAGAGGCGGAAGCAGGTGAGGTTGGTGTCGGGGTAGCTGCTGACGATGGGCCGAGATACTGGGGAACTGGGGAGGGACGCTTGGAGTTGTCCGGAAGTGCTTTACAAACTGCTTGGTGAGCTCCGTTGCAAGTACCCAATGAACCTAATTCGCTCAAACCGTGCTAGGTTTATCATCAATGACACCTACCGTTCCGATTTATGTTTGTTGTACCCTCCACACTTAATAGCTATTACTGCTATATATCTCACACTCATTCTTCACGGCCCCACTCAAAGCACTATCATCCACCTTCTTCCCTCGTCAGAGTCTGCTCAGACACAGTCTCCAGATTCCTTTTCGTCAGCACCTCCACCTCGCCGATCTTCTCGTCAAAGTGCCTTAGCTTCAGATACAACGAGGAAACCCCAAGACCCTATTGCGTTCCTCGCCGATCTGAACGTCTCACTATCGTTGATATCAACCATCGCGCAGGAGATAATATCCCTGTACAGTCGCTGGGACAGATACAAGGAAGACGTCACTCCAGATGCATCTTCATCGTCCTCCAAGCACCCTCATCAGGCCTTGTCTCCTTTTGCGAGTGGGAGCAGTGGATCACCATCGAAACGAAGCGGAGCTAGCAGAGCTGCAAGTCGGAATACGAGTAATTCTGGGACTCCTGAGTCAAGGGATGATTTATTTGGTGATGGGAGTAGTAGTTCGGGGTCTGGTTCTGGTGAGGGTAATGTTGTGACACCGATGTTCTTGTCGAAGTTGCTGTTGAGGATGAGGGAGGCTCAGCTGAGGGAAATGGCACATCCACCGAGCGGGAGGCCTGTTGTGGTTAATAAGATGTTGGAAAGAACGCAAGCTGCTGGATAAACCCTACTGTGTATCTGGGCAGAAATATCGATACTGTATGCTTTGATGACACAATGAAAATTATGAATACCACATTGTCATACAACACGAGAAACGCCAAACATCCTGACCATAGAGGAAAGATGCGAAGGCTAGTAGCATCTCAAGTTAGCATCTCTCAAGTTCACACACGATTTGAAGTCATCTATGTTATTCATTCAAAATCCGTAACTAGTCAGAGACAGCAGTAAGTAATGTAGCTACTAGTAGATACACAGTTTCGTAGGAAGACGTAGCCATTATGAATAATATCCATCAATGCGAGAGAATTTGATACAAATGATATGAGGGTGGGGTGTCCAGAATGAATTTGCCATCAAGACAATCAATAGGAGAAAGGGCGAAGATGTAGTAGTAGAACAAAGTGATGATCCGGAGATGTGTTATAAATGCTGGGCAAGGATGGGCAGTTGAGATACAAAGTAAGAACCGAGAGAAAAAAAAAAGAGAAAGAGATCTGAGTGGAGACGATTTACTCGCCGAACCACTCACCACCGCTGGCTAGTTGCGCAAATACACCCCTGCGCTCCATCAACTCATCGTACTTCCCCTCCTCAACAACTTTTCCGTCGCTGATCACCAACACTCGATCGCACAACTTCATGGCTGGCACTTTGTGCGTCACCATCACCGTAGTCCTCTGCGGGCCTTGGCTCGACACGTTCAAGTCCTTGATAGTGTCCAAAACCACCTTTTGATTCTCCGGATCGAGCGCACTCGTACACTCATCCAGAATCAAAACTCTGCATGGACGTGCCAGTGCTCGCGCAATCTGTAAACGCTGCGCCTGACCTCCGCTCAACATGCTCGCATTCTCTCCAACGACGGTTTCGTAACCCTTGGGGAGACCCATGATGGTTTCATGTATGTTGGCCGCCTTGGCCGCCTTGCGAATATCCACCTCGCTGATGTGTGCGTTGCCATACGAGATGTTCTCCGCAATAGAGACATCAAATAGATTGGGCTGCTGAGAGACAACCGAGACGTGTTTCCTGAGATAATCAACTTCGATGCAGGACACGTCCGTTCTGTCAACGTTAACAGAACCGGAGGAAGGTTCGTATAACCGTTGCAAAAGCTGGGCAATCGTCGATTTACCACATCCAGAGGAACCAACGAGAGCTACGGTTTCGCCGGGTGCGATAGTGAAGGAGATGTCCTTTAGGACAGGTGCATCGGGGCGGGAAGGGTATGCGAATGTGACATTCTGGAATTCGATGCCGAGTGGGCCTGCATTGAGAGGAGGTCGGAGCATACCCTTGGATTCGGAGTTGAGAATTGGCAGTTGGAGAACGGCATGAAGTTCCCTCGTAGCCTGAACTGAGCGAGCGATCCTGTTAGCTAGAGAAGATTATAGTCAGCATCACATCTTTGCAATGGAGAGACAAAACGTACTGAAAGCCATCAGCTGAGAGCCGATAGTAACGGTAAACACCACCAAGTCTAATACCTGCACCATTTGCAGGTATGTATAGGTGCCCTTGGCCACCAAGACCGCACCGACGTAGAACAACAGAGCTTCAGCAGCATAGATGAGACCAGAGGCCACTCCATACGTGCATCCTTCGATGAAAGCGCCTTTGACGCCCATGCTGAACGCATGGTCAGCTGCGGTGTCAAAGCGAGTCTGGAAGAGAGGGGTAAGAGCCGCAGCTCGAATGGAGCGGATGTGAGCGATAGTCTGTGAACATCACATGTTAATTGAAGCAATGTGTAGTGATGGCGGAGAAACAAACCTCATAGTATACACCTGCAACTCCTTCCCTGCCCTTCTTCGAACGTCTCTCTGCCTCTGCCACCAATTTAGACTGGACACTCATGACACCAGCAAAGATAGGCGCGATCGCCAGTCCCACGAGCGTGAACTGCCATCCGACAGCAAACGCCCAAATGAGGCCAACGCTAAGCATGGTACATACCACGAGAGTCTGGCCTGCGACGACCGCAAGGAGGTTCTTCGCGTCATCGCCTGACTTGGTGAGAATCTGCGTGAGGGCTACGGGAGAAGTTCGTGATGGCGCAGCCGCCTCATTGTCCGAGGCGCTGTCGCCGCCAGTCTCGAAAAAGCTTTTGCTCTGTCCGAGAAGCACCTTCATACCTGCTTCCCTTAACCTTGCGACCCAACCCCAACCTAAGCTCTCCATTAGAGCAAACTTGAGCCCCATCAACACCCCATCTAGAGCAGCTATGCCCAGAACGATACCTCCAAAGATATTAATCGTCCGTGCATCTTCTGCGCCCGTACTCACTTCGAAAAGGAGCTTAGAAAGGAGGAAAGAAAAGATAGGCGTCATCGCACCCGAAAGGACGCAAATTAGCAGGCCTAGGAAAAGAAGTGACTTGGATGGGATGAAAGGTAGGAGTTCACGGACGACAGTGCGGAAGGGTATTTCAGCTGTAGGTGCAGCAGCAGCCGTACTCTCCTGGGAAGAAGAAACGACCACGTCGATGCTTTCCTGCTCCTTAGCCGGAGTACCATCGAATGCCCGTCTTGTTCGTATTTTCCTCCGGTCGTTCACAGTCCTCGCACTCCTTTCCATCGCCCGCTTCTCCTCATCGAAGCTACTGAGGTGCTCGGGCTGGCGGCGTGTAAAAGACCCGCTTGAAGGCGTCGCCGGCTCGAACTGCAGGCTCATCCTCCGCCTCGGCTCTCTCGCAACGCCGTTCCCATCCTCAAACGGCGAGCGGAATTTTTCCAAGGTATGGCTGAACCCAGGAGACGGTATCGAGACGGAGCTCGGTCTCCTAGTTCTGCCTCTTCCGGCATTGGCATTTTGAACGTCAATGCGTAATGAGGACGGCTTGAACTGTTTTGATAAGGCGGATACAGGGGAGAGAGGACGGGAAGGTGGGAAGACGCTGTCCCGAAGGCGCGAGGGAGATAAAGCACGAGAGACTTGAGGAGGGGCGGCCAGGGGGACCATGGAATTACGCGCGGTCAGATCGGCAACAACGTCAAACATCCAAGCGCCGACAACGCTTGCGCTTCTGGTGAATCGAAGCGAGAGGGGCTGCATCACTTCCAACGAGCTCGGAACATCATCCTTCTGGTCTTCAGATGGGTGAGTGAATTCCAATGGGGAGCACTTCTCGTCATCCTCTACGGTAGGACGCCCAAAGCCTTGCATCCGGACCAACCGCCGGAACTCTCCTTCATCACCACCCGCAGTCTTGTCTTCCAAATCAGATCTGTAACCAGCCTCCTCAATTTTGCCATCCTTCATAACATATACAAAATCGTCATCGAGAATTGATTCGCGACTGAAGTCATGTGTTATGATGACTGTGGTTTTGTTCTTTCGCCAGTGGCGAATGGCAGCCAAGATCAGTGTGCGGGAGATCGGGTCGAGTGCTGATGTCGGTTCATCTAAACAAGAAAATAAGTATGGAAAATTATGGCAAGTACAAATGACATACCGAGAATTAAAACTCCAGGGTTCCTAAGCTTCGCTCTAGCGAGCGCAAGTCTCTGCTTCTGTCCTCCACTAAGCTGAACTGCGTCTTTCTCAGAGCCCTCACCCGCACCAACCCCTGTATCGTCAATCAACAGCGTGTCGTATCCATCTTGTAGATCCCTGATGAATTCGTGCAACAACACTGCTCTGCATGCATCAACCACCTCAGCTCTCGTCACCGACTCAATAGTCCGGGACGGGTGAGAAGCCAACGCGATAGCCACATTATAGTGGATGGAGCGCCCTGCCATGATGACCGGTGGGCCTTGGTTAACGACACCAACGTGTGCACTCAAGTACGCAGGGTCGAGGAATCGAGTGTCTTGATCATCCAGCAATACAGAGCCACCTACTCCTGGAGTAAGCTGGTAGAAGCCTGCAATAATGCCTGCAATGGAGGATTTGCCGGAACCACTGGAGCCGACAATGAAAGTCGTCTCGCTGGCGGGGATGTACATATCCACTGCATCCAGAACATGCTTGGGTTTTGTCTTGGAGGAGGAAGGGTCTCTTGTGGGGTACGAGAAGGTCACACCTGAAAGACAGATGTCGCCTTTGAATGATTTGGAGGAGGGTTGAATTTTACGGAGGACTTTAGATTTGGAGCGAGGGAGTGCTGCACGGGACTTTGAGAAGGATGAAGTGGTGGATGAAGGTGACAAGGGACCGGAAGAATATGGGGACGTGGGAGCAGTCAGTGAACTTGGGGCAATCGCATCAGGGTCATACTCTGAATTCTCCTTTACGAGCCTCATCAAAGCGGCCATCCCCACCTTGCCTTTACCGACCACGACCATTTGCGGGACGCATAACTGAAGATTACTGGTAGCAATGAGGCAAGCCCAAAAGACAGACATCACAGCACCGGGCTCCAACTTGCCTTCCCTTACAAGTTTTGAGCCGAACCAGAAAGCTTGGACAAACATGCCCATCATGACGAATTGTGACGTGCCACTGGAGAGACCCCATATGGCGTTGAGGACATACTCATTCTTGCGCATGCGGCCATATAAAAGAGTGTGGAGTTTGTCAAGGGTGTAAGGAATGGCTGTGAAGGCTTTCACGGTGGAGATGAGGGTGAAGGAACGTTCGATGAGGGTTGCGAGCGCGCCGATGTCTTGACGCTCAAGACTGAGACGGCGAGAAGCCAGTCGTTGCGAGATGCCTTGGATCAAGGATAGGAGGGGTACAGAGGCGAGGGTGAGTAAGGTGAGCAAAGGTGAGCCAACGAAGGCGAGTACGAGTGCGGTAATGGCTGTCACCAAGTGCTGCAGCAGAAGGCCAGAGGCGATCGAAGAAGCAAGTCGAATGGAATCAGTGTCCCTGCAACGAAGATCAGGATAAGAATCTAAGCTGTGTAAATCGCTACTTACGAGGCAAATTGAGCCATCAAGCCAGCAGCGCCAACAGCATCTCCCTGGGTTCTGGAATCAAACCAGAGCATTTCCTGTGAGATGACTGACCCGAAAACCCTCCTCCTGACCTCCCTGACATTCATTTCCCCAGTCCATATCCACAACGAGCTTGTCACTGCACTCAATGCAATGCTACCGACGCTAAGACCAAGCAACTCGAGGGCGGCAATGCCTACGGCATGTAGAAGCTGGCTCTTGGCACTCTGCGGGGGATTAGGCTCTTGAGGAAACTGGGCAAAAGCATTGAAGTTCTGGCCAATAACGATGGTCATGAACGGGGCAATGCCACCTGAGATAATGGAGAAGATAACAGCAGGGAGAAGGAGGAAGAATCGGTGCCGTGTTGAGAGAAGAGAGAAGAGCTGGCGAAAAGAGCCAGTTTCGACTTTGGGATGAGTTTGAGCATTGGAAGGTTGAGAGACTTGCTCAGTGTGTGTGGATTCGTGGTCATCGATAGACTCTGGCGGAGTCACGTCAAGATCGTATTCGTTGAGCATCGTCGAAATCGTCAACGTCGAAGACGTTCTGAAGATCGTAGAGAGCACCGAATGGTGTCGAGCAAAGAACGAAGATGAAAGAGAGAAAGAAAGAAGTTCGCCCGTCCATCTTCGCTGGTTTCCTCTCTTTTGTCTTCTCAATTACTAGCGAGAACAAAAGAGACCTGGGACACAATGAGCCAAATCACGGTCACGTGTCACGTTCATTTCCTTTTGTGGCAACCGAAAAGACAATAGAGTGCCAGCTTCCCCCATTGTCTGCCCACGCACTTTGTCTGATGTTCCTTTAGCGACAAAGTACTGAATATATGCTCATTACATCCTGCACAAGACCTGTCCGCAACGTGTTCCTTACATAATGTACAGCAAGAAGTTGTGCCATTTTTGCAGTGGCAAAGCGGAAAATGTTTGTTTGTACACAAAGTTTGTTCCTGATAGCCAAATAAACCGCCTGAGGTACACAAACAAAGCCGCGCGAGATAAACCGCTCACCTACAGACTACAGCGCGGAACTCAGTTTTCAGCTTTGTCGGGGACCTCTGCGCTTGATATTTCACGAACTGATGCCCTATCTGATAAATTCATTAAGATTTCTTTTAGGACACGACATGACAAATTTGCGCACTACTGGGCGTTTCTCAGGAACCTCTGCAGCACAGTGGGTGTTACGGGCGACGCGAAGCTTTACCTTCCTGGGTCATGGTCTGTCGTGGTAGCCGTCTTTTCATCCGCAATAGATTTTGAAATCGAACATGTTTGTAAGTGAGCTGACAGAGCATATCTATACACTTACTAAGACTATCTGGATCGTTCACTCTTAAAGTGCTTACTGATCCTGTTTCTGTGTGTTAAAAAGAGAAGAGATGGGGCAAGATGTCTTACATCCTGACTTGACAACCTCGCGCATTGACGATGTCTAGCAAACCCGTCGCATTCCTCATAGGTGCAGGCTCGCACGTTGGCGCTTCGTTGGCCCAGAAGCTCAAGCACGAGGGGTATTCTGTGGCCTTTGGATCTCGCAAACCTGATGTTGAAAAGCTAAAGGGCTTTGGTTACTTGCCTGTCTCTGTCGATGCGACCGTTCAGGACAGCATCGCCAATGCTTTTGCTACTGTTCGTAAAGAACTCGGAGCCCCTTCTGTAGTCGTCTACAATGGTTGGTAGTATTACGTTAAACATTCATGCATGAGCTGATCTTTTCGCGATTCAGTTGGCGCGTTCTATTCCATTCCAGATCCCGCTGACCCTCTGTCGCTTCCTCGCTCTGATTTCTTCAACTCTTTGAATGTCGGTGCAGGTGTATTCACCGCCGCGCAAGAAATGCTTCGCGGCCTTCGTGAGACACAGACCCTGAAGACAACGGCACGAAAGGCTTTTATCGTAACAGGCAATCACCTGCCCTTCCTTTCTGTTAGTGAAAGCGGCTCACCCGGGCTGCGTCATTTCTTTGCACTGACGACTCAGAAATCACTGGAGGTGGATTTGGTGAAGCGTTTTCATTTTGCGTATAAGCAGGAGGGGATAAGGTTTCATTATGCGGAACTTGTTTCCTATGAAGGAGGGATTCCGAACTTGAAGAGCAACGAAGAGGGCTTCTTTACTAGTGCACCCACTCATGCGAAGGTGTATTGGGATTTGATTTCGAGGGAGGAACCAGAGGATTGGGATTACAAGTACGTATCGGCGCTTCACTTACAGGAGGGAATCAATGATCTCTTTGTTCACAGATTTACCTTGGACGGAAAGAAGCTTCCTACTGCCTGATCTGAATTATGACTCTACTTTGTACTTATAAAACATATAAAGTTATATGCTTCTGTGAACAATGCGCCCTGCGTCCTACTCGTTAATCTGAATGGCGAACCGCATAATATATGGCTTCCTGGCGCAATGGTAGCGCGTTTGGCTTCGATTGCTAAGCGTACCAAAAGGTTGCAGGTTCGAGTCCTGCGGTGGTCATCGCGTTGTCGCAACAGTTTTTCTGAAACTTGTATATCTATTTTAAAGGTAGCAAATACTTACTTTACTCACGAGCAGTCTAATCTACTAGTAATACGAGAACATGATGATGATGCGTTTTGCACCCTTTATAGAAGCCGAGTTTGTCCTTGTTGATGAGCGGCCTTAGCTGTCGACCACCACCATCTCATACCCTCCCTGCTCTAAGTTACCCTGTTTCTCTCTTTTCCTTTTCTTCTCTATCCGACCAGACTTTCATTCTCGTTAGTTCTGGAAACTATAAACGAACTGCTCAAGGCTGACACATTCCCATATCTGTCGATCACTCCGATTTTCCAGATTCCAGCATGAGTGTAGACGGCGCCGAGGGAACGTTCGCGACGGATAGCGCAGATACCTCTGCTGCGGCTCAGCAGCAGAGAAAGCTTCGGCAGTGTCATGGACGGGCTATGGAATCTTCATCTGATCTTATAGTCAAACCATCTACAGCACCAACTGCTCAACAGCAGGCCGGTTCACAGACACTCTACATGCCTATTGCTTCACCGCCCACACCCGCGCCATCTCCAGGTCCCAACATTTCTGTGATGATGAGCAAGTCGAATACATCTAATTCCAGCAATCCCATCACGCCTGACCAGCTCGATGTGAATACTCCGGTTTCTCCATTGACATTACCTCAGAACCCTGTCTTGCGACGTCAATATCTGACAGCGTTATTGAAGGCGTGTACTCCTGCCGAGCTACTTTTCATTTCAACTACGATTGCTCCTCTTCTCAAGCGCGATTTCCTACGCGCACTTCCTCCTGAGTTGGCTCTTCATATCCTTGGGTTTGTGGATGAACCTCGAACACTTGCTAGGGCGGCACAGGTCAGCCGCTGGTGGAGAAGCCTGGTAAGCGACGAGAGCATATGGAAGGGCTTATGTGGTGTATTTGGGTTCGAGAATGGAATGCCGAGGACAGGAAACACGAGGACAAGCAAGAAAGGAAAGGGGAAGGAACGCCTTGTAACAGAAGACGATCAGCCCCTAGTGGAGATGGAACGTTATGCGAATCTCCCGATGGATCCAGCTTTAGAATGGATAATGGCGAAGAAGCGACGTGGACGACCAGTTAGGGCCATGAACCCCAATCCTAATTTCTCTTACCGAGAACATTTCAAGTATTCATACACTATCAGTCAGTTGTTTTCTCACTTTTGTTATTCTCACCCTGAATTTCTTTTCTAGTGAGGAATTGGCACAACGGTGGTCATTTACTCCGTGCTCATCGTGTTCCATCCACAAGCATTACTTCTCAAGAAAGCGGCGTTGTTACCTCACTCGCTCTAGATGAAGATTGGGTTGTAGTAGGTTTGGCGAATTGCCGCATTCATGTGTTCAGTGCACGCACGGGCGTGCTCGCGCGGACTTTGGTTGGCCATGATTCGGGTGTGTGGGCCGTGTGTCTAATACGCAAAGGAGGCGAATGGGTTGAAAGCGGCATGGGCGATAGGGGCTCTTTTGTCGGGAAACGAAGAAGGCGGAAGCGCGCGAGTGCCGCGGACTCTGAGGACCGAACACAGTCGGGCACTTCGAAACGACCTGCAGCTCTTTATACGAGATACAGTGAGGGCGATCTCGAAGCAAGCAGTGCTGATGGCTGGAGTGGTGTAGGCGGTCATGCAAGTTCTAGTGCGCCGGGCGTAGGGATCGATCCCCCGTTGGATCCGTTTGTTCCACATTCTTTGAGAACAGCGTTAGGGCTGACAGCGAACGGCAGAGATCATGTGGAACTTGATGAGGACGAGGACGGCAAGGACGAGCAGGAGAATACCGAATCGAGTGATGAAGATGTATTCGATGAGGATGGTTCGGGGGGAAGCTGGAAAAGTGGCGAGAGACGGAACCCGGGAAAGCCAAGTGATGTGTGTGGTTCTTCGGAAGGTTGGGGGCAGCCTAATGCTATCGTGGTCAGCGGTGGATGTGATAAGGTGGTGAGAGTGTGGGACATCAAATCTGGGTACGTCTTACGATGTTGGATTAATTTGTATGTCTGACTGTGTGTTATCGTCATTAGATACTGTATATACATCCTTCGCGGACACACATCAACCATTCGTTGCATCAAAGTACTGCATAATAGGCCGATTGCCGTCTCAGGATCACGAGACATGACGCTTCGGGTGTGGGACGTCCAACGAGGTCGTCTCCTGCGAACGCTCACTGGACACACTTCAAGTGTGAGGTGCCTGGATGTATGCGGGAGCAGGGTTGTTAGTGGAAGTTATGATAACACTTGTCGGGTAGGTACAGTGCTAGAGTTTGGCGGTTGGGTACTGATGATTCCGGTAGCTTTGGGATATTGATACTGGTGAATGCCTTCACGTACTGAGAGGCCACCTGCACCAGATCTATTCTGTTGCCTTTGATGGGGTGAGGATAGCTTCCGGGGGTTTGGATACAACCGTTAGAGTATGGGATGCAGAGTCTGGGTGTGTATAACAACATCCTGAGTCCGTAGAATTTTTACTGATATGATACGATTTTAGCGAGTGCATTGCTCTCCTCCAAGGACATACAGCCCTCGTTTGTCAACTTCAGCTTTCCCCCACCATGCTAGCCACCGGCGGCTCGGACGGACGTGTGATCACATTCTCGCTCTCGACGTACGCCGTGCAGCACCGGATAGCCGCACACGATTCGTCGGTGACTTCGTTGCAGTTTGATCAACGGTTCCTCGTTACAGGCGGCAATGACGGTCGCGTGCGGCTTTTCGAGACGCAGACGGGTAATTATGTGCGTGAGTTGAGCGATCCTAGTGAGAGTATCTGGAAGGTTGCGTATGGGCCCGGGGCAGAGGTGTGTGCGGTCATGTGTAGGAGAGCAGGGAAGACGGTGATGGAGATATGGAGTTTGAAACCGAGAGAAGACAGGGAGAGAGAGAAGGAGCAGGAGAAAGCTGAAGAAATTAAATTGTCGAAAGGAGATAGTAGAAGGAACCAGACGAGATCTGTTTCGGATGGGATGGGGTCAGAGTGAATTGTTTTTGTCAATGGTATCTCGCTTGGTATGCTCTTGTATCATCTTCATCTTGTTCATATCGTGGATTTGTGTGTACGCATCATTTACAATACAGTACAACATGTATTTAAATACAATCACTGCTCAATATCAATAAGGATTTTTCAAGTATTCGTTTTTTGTCGTTTGCTGAGCGCTGAGTGCTTGAGTGCTCAGGCTGACCGTAAGACTTTGGTCCTGTTTGGCGCAGTCGCATTAGAGATCTATCACGATTCACATACGCTGTCGTCGGCGTCTCTGACAGCGATAAGTAGCGACATATCACCTACATCTAAGCCTCCGTGCTAGTTGTCGCTCTATCAAGATGGCCAATAAGAAGACGAAACAAGCCAAAAGAGCTGCGAAAGCACAAGCAGAGTATGTAAATTTGCAATTTTTCCGAGCGCGCACCCTTGAGGCAACGAGGGCCACAAGTTGTGAAATTCTGTTACTTATGTTGATTGTTACAGAAATTCATCCGAAGCTGGTCCAAGCTCACCAGCCTCTACGACGCCTACGACGCCCCCTCCCCCTCCAAATTCCAACTCACCTTCTCCTGAAGAGGCCGCACCAGAGCCACTACCTGAAGCTCAGCCTGAGGAGGAAGATATCGTGAAGCGTGCCGAAAAAGTCAAAGAGAAGGGAAATGTAGCTTTCAAGGCTGGTCAATACCGCGAGGCTATTGAGCTCTACACTAAAGCTATCGGTATGCTTCATCTCTGAATTCCTCTCAAATAGATCTCATTCTATACACGCCACAGAAATAAATCCTCTCGAGCCTGCATTTCTCACCAACCGTGCAGCATCCTACATGGCTATAAAACGATTTCGACCTGCTTTAGATGACTGTCAGCAAGCGGCAACTCTGCAAGCTTCTGCTCCGTCAGCGAAAACGCTCTTACGACTCGCAAGGTGTCAATTAGCTCTTGGATCCGCTACTCCTGCTTCATCGACGCTGAGAACGGTACTTTCGTTGGAACCGAAGAATTCGCCGGCTATCCAGCTCAAGACTAAGATTTCGGAGCTGGAGACTCGCTTGAAGACGTTCGAGACGGCTCGAGCAAAGAAGGATTGGGGACTTGCGAGGTTGGCGCTGGATAAGTGTTTGCAAGGGATAGAAAGTGAGGGTGAAGAAGTGCCTACTGAGTGGAGAGTATGGAAAGTCGAGCTCGAACTGGTGAAAAACAATCTAGACGGCGCTAATACTGCTGCCAAGTACGATTATCTCGTTAACGCTCTTCAGATCTCTTTTCTGACTGAATTTCGCCACTAGTGACGCACTTAGATTAAACTCCAATTCGCCAGAGGTATTGTCTCTTCGTGGTCTTGTGCTGTTCCTCAGCGGCAAGTTACCACAAGCCTCGCAACACGTTGCGTCCGCGCTCCGGCTCGATCCGGCATATGTACCTGCTCAGCGCCTACGAAAGCGTGTCAAGGATGTTGAACGACTCAAGGATGAGGGAAATATGTCGTTCAAGTCTGGAAAATTGCAGGAAGCTGTCGAGAAATACACAGAAGCCTTGGAGGTATATTGCTTTCTCTCCCTTTTCGCATGTCTTACATTTTACGGTTCATTAGCGTATAGGTGAATCAGAAGAGGAAGCCAAAGGTGGACAGATACGTGCTACGTTATTGTCCAACCGTGCAACTACGCTCGTCAAGGTAAGCATCTTCTATCTCCGGAATTTCTACCTTGTCTGACAATTTGTTAGCTTTCAGAGCATACTCGAGCTCTGGCTGATACCGAGGCATCTCTTTCTCTTGTCCCTAACTCTTTCAAAGCACTCCGGACACAAGCCCGGATTCATCTTGCATTAGAGAATTTCGAAGGAGCGGTGCGCGATTTCAACAGTGCTGTTCAAGAGGCGCAAAAAGATGGAAGCACGACCGAGGCAGATGTGCGCGCGCTGCGTGCGGAACTCAAGAAAGCCGAGGCGGCTTTGAAGAGAAGTAAGACGAAGGATTACTACAAGATTTTGGGTCTGCAGAGGGATTGCACGGAGATTGAAATTAAGAAAGGGTACAGGAGGGAGAGTTTGAAGCACCATCCAGACAAGGTAAGTTTGTATTGCTTCTCTTACGATCATGCCTGTTTCACAGCGTTGGCTCCTTCAGGGTGGAGACGAAGAAAAATTCAAACTCGTCGTTGAGGCGAATGCCGTGCTTTCTGATCCTGCACGACGAGAAAGGTATGACATGGGAGAAGACGAGGACGGAATGAACGAAGGCGGTGGATTTGGCGGTGGTATGAGTGGTATGAACCAGGCTGATATCGCAAATCTGTTTGCTCAGTTCAACGGTGGAGGATTTGGCGGCGGGTTCGGTGGGCATAGTCACTCCAGAGGTGGCTCGTATTCGTTCTCGTTCTGAGAATTTGGTTTCCTTTATAAATCTTGTTCAATGTTTATAATCGACGACCTGCCTACACATGACCGTAAATATAATTAGATCTACATCACATCTCAAGACTTCGACCGCCTTCGCTCTTCAAAAGTGTACTGCTCCAGTACTACTCTAATGTTGCTAATGATTGTAATGTCGCTAATGTTGTCTCGTTCGGAGAAAAATGACCACTGCAGGACTCGAACCTGCAACCTTTTGGTACGCTCAGCAATCGAAGCCAAACGCGCTACCATTGCGCCAAGTAGCCATGTTAAGTTATGCCTTCACCTGCAAACATGAATTTTACACGTCTCCACTACGGCTTAGATTCTGCACTTGCCCTTGTTCCACTGCTTCAATTGACTGATTGATTAATTGATTGCTTGAATGATTTCGGATAGCATGGATTCTTCCATTCAAGTTGAAGCCGTGCCTACCAAATGCATTGCACATCCCCATGCATGACTATCCCTCTTCTTGCTAGTTCTTCTAGCAATCGTTGAGCTTGTGCTGTCTCGACCAACTCCGGTTTCGCAATATCTTGACAAGCGGGCATTGGGTGAAAGAAATAACGAGGGGTGAGTGATGGTGATTTTGTGTTGATCTCTATCATTGTTGAATCATTCAGTTGGTATGCATTCAGGCGCCGTGGAAATTTGACTTCTCGTACGACAACGATCATCTATGTATCACGACTACGAGTAAGGCGGCAGATCTTCTCTATACCGCTACAATATTCACTCTTCGGAGTCCATATGTGGTCTGAAGTTATCACTGCGGATCCGAATCAGTACATCTCACCTATCCTCCATCCATGATCTATCGATTCCAAAGTTCAATGCAATAAAAGTGTTGGACTACACCAGTACACTGCACCTACGATCCTCTATCACCTCGGTACCGTCCCTGGATTACTATCATGACCGTTGCTACCCTCGGAAGGTGTTGCACATGTGCCCAATGTTCATGGAGGTCATATGTTCGCTGAATCAAGTGCCTACCAGCTCAGGAAATTAGACGAACATAGGCATATCATCGGTCATCATTTACTGTTTGAGGTGGTCCCACAGCCAAGCATACGGACCGAAAAGATGGTAACGAAAGGCAGCGCAAGGCCTGGCATGCGACTTCATGTGTATGCGAGCAAGAACAAGACAACTTCTTGGCGACCAACAGCCTGGCTTTCAATCCTCTGATTAACCTTGATCAATGATCATATCATTTATTCAAAATCACTACACTGTTAAAGCCTGTTCAAGGACGCTTCTCTCATCCCTCTTTTTCTTCATTCCCCTCCCCGTTCGTCTTGGGGGCCTTGTTCGATTTTTCAGGCAGCGCCTGTCTTTTCCTCTATTTCATCATTTATTTCCTTTGCCTCGGCCTTCACGCATCTACAATTCGCAGCGCGTTCTGGTATAGATAACTTTCAAGTCACTCTTTGCTTGCATCACTTCAAGTTTGGGACAGAATGTTTCACGCCGCACTCTCTTTTGTCACTTATGGTCTCATCTCGTCGAAGCTTGCTCTAGCAGCGCCTCTGTTCGGATTTGGCGATTCTAGTGACAATAGTGCCTCAACAACAGCTGTATCCAACGACACTGTGACTTCCAGTCTTTTACGTCCTGCTCAATTTAGTCGCGTCGCGTACTGCTCCAGTGGTGCAGTGCAGAGTTGGCAATGCGGAGCACCATGTGATGCTCTAGGAAATGATATTGATGTTTTTCAAGTGGGAGGAGGTAAATGATCCATTGTAACCTTGTAACGAGTATCTTTTGACTGATGTCTTTTTTAATCATTGCAGATGATGGACTCATTCCGATGTGTGAGTTGTCCTTGCACGAGCTCCTCTTTCCTGGGGTTTAAGACTGACTTCTTATCAGATTTTCTTGCGCACGATCCTTCAAGCAACACGATCGTCGTGGCCCACCAAGGCACAGATCCTGCCAATCTGTGCGTATCAATTCCTTGGAGAAATCAACGTTGTTCATCAAGCTAAATTCAACCGCAGTCTTTCCGTACTTAACGACGCACAATTCGGTTTAGTCGATCTAAACACCACCAGGTTCACAGCGGCTGCTGGACGTGAGCTATCTTAGAATGAGTGCACCTTTACATTCAACTAATTCTTTGTACTCGGCAGAAAATATACAGGTACTTGATGGTTTCCAGCAGACTTTTGAGCGTACAGCAGATGGCCTGCTCGCTGGTGTTCAGAGCGGTATTGCAACTAAGAACGCTACTAATGTCCTCGTAACTGGACATTCGTTAGGTATGTACATACATACCACATTCGTCCAGTCCGTTGATTTTCAAGTTGTAACTTATACGAACGTCTGATAGGCGCGGCGATTGCTTCTCTTGATACCATGATGCTTAAAGAGAACTTGGATCCTTCCATCACAATCTCAACTGCAGTGTTCGGGCTCCCAAGAGTCGGTAATCAAGCTTGGGCAGATTTCGTTGACTCTACCGTACGTGACGCGATATAGAGCTCTATGTTACATGTCAATTACTGAACCCGCGTCACAGTTTGGCACAAATGCTCTTTTGCATGTCAGTAACCAAAATGATCCTGTACCTACTGTACCCCCTCAGTTCCTCGGATTCGTCCACCCTTCGGGTGAGATTCACATCAATGCGGTCGATGCTAATGGTCAAGCGACGGACATCGTCTCCTGTCCTGGACAAGAGAACCAGAATTGCGCTGACAAGAATTCGGTTTTGCAAGCAAGCGTTATCAACCATTTGGGTATGATATCCCGTTGCTACAATGTGCAGCTCATAGCCTGACTCTTCGACTGATGATACTTACTAGGACCTTACTTCGACGATGTATCCTTTGGAGCGACCGCCTGTCCTTTGTAAACATTCAACACTCTTTTTTAAAGACATTAGGTACATGTAATGATAAGGGCGCAGCCGGGGTCTATACGTAGGTTTCTTAATCTATGTCCGAGAATTCAGATTTCGATTTTGGGCTGCTTACTGGTGGAATGTGTTACATAAAGTACATGGGACAATTTTATATTATGGGGACACTGATAATAATTTCTCGAGATGCATATCTAACTCTTTTTGAAAGCCTTACTGGGTACGTGAGCCGCACTTCGACCACCGAGAGAAGCGCGCATAAAATCCGGAATCTTTCAAGTTAGAGTGACTAGCTCAAAAAATATCCAATCATATAATTCTACTGGCTGAGAGTCACTGAACATTACTTGGGCTGTGAGCTCCTGGAATCAAAGACTGGGCATAGGTTGATGTGTGGCGCCGCGGGAAGATAACCCCTATGTGACATCCCGCTTGGACCACGGTTCTAACTTCTGACGTGTGCCACTTTGTTTACTTATATGAGTACTCTCTCAAGGCTGCCTCATCTCGAGAAGCCCTTTCTGTCCTTATCCTCAACATGAGCGGAAGCCAGGGTGAGCCCTTTTTGTGCTCTTCTCAAAATTCAAAACATAGTTATCTTGGGCCATTCATTTCAGAGTTGAACCCAGTGGTAGATTTCATTGCGGGTACTATCAGCGTAGGTCAATTCTCATCGTTTCTACGATCTTTGTTGCTGATTCATGTGAACTATGACAGGGAATAGTGGGGCTCGTAGTCGGCTATCCTTTCGACACCGGTAAGCACTTGATGTTCGTGCTTTCGCTTGCCAGCAAAAAAACCAACGACTGCATCGAGCTCTAATTAATGATAACCAGTAAAAGTTCGTTTTCAACATCCTGAATTTGCTCGAAAATACTCCTCCACAACCAATGCGATCTTCACTATTATTCGAGAAGAGAAATTCTTTGGGCTTTTCAAAGGAATTACTTCGCCATTAGTGAGTGACCGTTACACGCATTGCATTAGTACTTCCACTCATTTTTTCTCTAAAGTCTACTTCTGCTCTAATGAATGGGCTCATATTCGCTTCTTATCGATTCATGTTGAAGATTCAGTTAGAGAACAAGAATTCTGTCCCAACACTCTTTCAGGTCGCGTTGGCGGGTGCGGGATGTGGTGTCATCACTTCGTTAGTACTTCCCGACCCATGATTACCATTCTCGGCGAAGGGTCTGACCTTCACAGGATCCTTACAACGCCAGTAGAACTGATCAAGATTCGGCAACAGGCCGACACTGATGAAACTAGTATCACAAATGTTGCAATGGACATTGTCAAAACTTCTGGGGTCCGGGGATTATATCGCGGTTTCACAGCGACTGCTATTCGGGAAACAGGGTACGGAGCGTATTTTTGGGCTGTGAGTTCAACTGGAACTTTCTCACTTTCGCGGCTTGAGTTGATATGACTAGTATGAAGCAACTTGCAGATACTTCAGTCCCACTGCATTATCCTCGACACCATCAATAGAAGTAGATCAACCACCTCCTACGCCGTCATGGGGTTTACTGATATTTGCTGGCGCAGTAGCTGGTATCGGTGAATATTCTACCTACTGATTGATCTACGCCATTTTCTTACTCCCCATTTTTCAGTCGGGTGGTTAGCTACATTCCCCTTTGACGTGATCAAGACGCGCATACAAGCGAGTGATGCCCCTACCCCGAGCTCTTTAACTTCGGACACGAGCACCTCTCTACTCCCCACTGGCTCCGGGGCACAAATTGACCCGTATCCATATCGAACAACAATGTCGACAATCGTTAATTCTTATCGGGAAGAAGGGATCGGGGTGTTTTATCGCGGTATTGGGCCCACGCTCATTCGGTGTGTACTTGAATGGAGTTTCTTCTACTCGTGTTGCGCATACTGATAGAGTTTAGGGCTGTACCTGCCAACGCGGTTACTTTCGTGACGTTTGAGATGGTGGTCAAGGCTCTTTCTTAATACCACTGCCATATAGAGCGATAGTTGCTCAAGTTCAGTAGTAGAGTGGACGAGGATTGTTTTGTTCCCGACATAGAACGGTAGTACAAGTGCATGTATAGAAAAGACGCATTGGTGTCTTATAAGGTCTTGTAGAATGATAGATGTAATCTGATGATTGGATCACCATTCTATGGCAAGTGAACCAACAACTATTTATAGGTGTACGACCGTACTACAAGCAAACTGAAGAACTGAAGAACTAGAACTTTAGAACATCAGACTCCGATAAATCCGGAACACCAGCCTTCCCTTCAATAACCATCTCTAGATCAGGAACATCAGTATGCTTCTTTCCTTCAAAAAGTTCGTCAATCTCCTCCAACGTCCTATCTTTAGTCTCCACCCAGTAATACAAAATGGCGACAAGCATCACTACATCCCAGGCACCATTAATCATGTATGTTTTCCATCCTATATTAGCCAGTGATATGGGCATCGTGAAAACGATGAGCAATCTATAAAAGTATTCATGTACGGGTCAGTCGGCTATATCACTGTGAGGA